>JBCEWC010021148.1:0-10599 GCA_038996855.1 Solanum aculeatissimum | reverse complement strand
CCCACATACCTTAATTCCACTAACAATAAGCAAAGTCAAACTTAGTCAACGTCTTCTTCCCCAAATTCTACAAGCTTACATCAACGGAGGCCAAGAGAGTCTTAGAATCTTAAGAGAGTGTATAGGAGAGTTTGAATGGATTAATGAGGGTTTGGGGAATATTCTAGGGGTTTAGGAGACCTTAGGGTACCAAAAAGGGGCTTAGAAAAGTGTTAAATCATGAAAATACCATTAATAAAATGAAACTTTCCGAGACTAAGAAGAGTGAAATGGAAGCTACAGTGCCCATTTCACTGTACACGAGCCATTCAACCCTTCATCAACCAACACTTAGACAAATTTTAGCGCGAACTCTCGGAGGACTTTCTGTTACATTTTGCGAGCAGCTTGATGGACCGTCTGAGGTATGACTATCCGTGTAGGGGTCCCGTCAGCCTACACTTAGTCCCCTAAACACGTACATGGCTTGTCCTAGCCACTTTCCAACTTGACGGGACAGTGGACGAGTCGTCTAGGCTCTCACGAGCCGTCCAAGGTCTTGTTGACCTATACTTGTCTTAGGGGTGGTTCCAGGCCACCCCTAGCTTAGTAGACCACTTGAGGACACCCAGACAGACCTTGCAAAGTTTCACGGACCGTGTCCCTGTCCTTGGCCATTTTCCTGAGCCTATCTCCAATGTCTTCTGAATTTCAGACAGTCTCACTGTTTGGGCCATATCTCCCTCATCCGATCTCTAAATTGAGTGAAACCAGTTGTGTTGCAAATCTAACTCAAAGAGTTTCAATTAGATATATATCAGCTCACATATTTTATCCCACATCAAAATTTATGACTGTTTTAAGTACTCTGCCAAAACTATCCCTCTAGGCCACCAACTAGCCCAGTTTGCATTCGGCCACTCAAACTCGATCCGCGGCCACCAAAACTCAATCATGACTAATAGTACACTATATGAGGCCAATCATAAGGAGATTTCATAAATTTTCGAGTTGTTACAGATATGATTAAAAAAGAAGGGAAGACTTTCCTAAACTATCTCATAGCCACTCACTCAAGATAGTGGAATGCTACACAACCTTGAATGAGACTCTATGCTACGGGATATACATGGACATACAAGGAACATTTTTAAACCTCATGCTATGATACCATGTTTATAATGACCCAACCTAGGGGTCTAGTCATCATATGGTGAATAAGACACCTGAAGACACCTCACCCAAGCCATATAAGCATCTTAAGCATTCATAGGAACTCAATTAAAATCATTTGCAGAAAATAAGGAAAAAGGGGCTATGGGTTATTTTTAATGAAGCAACATTAAAAAAGTAGTTAAAATAGATGAACGGAACCGGTATAGTCGATTTCCATCAAATAGATAGAAAACCATAAATAGACAACTGAGAAAGTAAAAGCCTCAAAAGGATCATAAATACATCGTCTAAAACAAAAGTACAGGATAGCTAGACTTGAAAATAGGTAGAGTCACGAACTAAGGGCTCAACATAATAACAAGCTAGTCTTGAATGCCAACTACTAGCCACGAGCAGGTGGAGGAGTACCTGTACCTACATGGTTAAATCATGCAAGCAAAATATGTGTTAGCCCTTTTGGAATATACTAAGTATGTGAGATGTAATGCAATACATTAAATTGTAATTCCATCATTCGTAAATGTAACATATACTTAGTGAATTAAAATCAATGTAAATTCATGAATGAAATAAAGACATGGCTCAATATGAATAAGAGTAAATGCATGATAAAACATAAGTACGGAATCAGATCATATAATCATATACTTGTGGGAGTAGACTTTAACTGACATATAAGCTACTACATGGAATCCAACATAACCCCCTACATTGGAATGGGGAGATCACTTGTTGGGTGGAACTACGCGAACTTAGCATGCATCATAATAACATAAATGGCCTACATGGATCTCCACTAGCCTAGCCTACAAGGGCACCTATGGTGACACATAGTTAATATGACAAAGGGTTGCTTCTAAGGTTCTCTTACCAAACCCCACCTCAATGCCATATTCTGTGCTAAGTCATCCCAGGGAATATTTTAAAGCATAACTTAGAATCATAAGTAGCAATCATTAGAGTAGCTAGAATAAGGAACCACCAAGTGAGTATTGTCCTTTCAACTTGGGGACCTTTCTTAAACATCTTTAGGGAAATTGTCAACATGCTTATATATTTGACAAACCTAACTTTAAAACTCATGTTTTAATGCCCTAACTTTAAAACTCATGTTTTTATGCCCTAATCATCATCTTAAATCATGCATAGCTTTTCCTGAAAACTAGGTGGGATTAACTTTTATAATAAAACAATCATAAATCACATGATTCATAAGGAAATTTCTCTTTAAAAAGACCATCAAAAATGCCCACACTTTATCATCATCAGACCTAATATAGGGTTATTATCAACAACCCAAACATGAATTTATACTTATTAAAATAATCATAGGACATTATGAATACCATTTTATAACTTGAAACATCATATAATCATCAAACATGCATAATATCTTAAAGGAACTTAATCAAAAGGTAAGAGACTTGAAAAGGGACTTTATGGGTGGAAGGATACCCATAAATGAACTCACATACCTTGGGTGAACTGGAGAGAAACAAACTTGTAGGATTGAGGATGAAACCTTGAGAACCCTAGCCTTGTTTTTGAGAGTTTCTTGCCCTAGGAAATTTAGAGAGTGAAGAATGGGAGATTGAATGAGAGAATTGGGGTTTAAAAGGCTAACATAGGGTCCCTTTCCCATCCCCAAAATGACATAGTATAGGAATAGATAGGATGGAAATGACCAAATTGTCCCTCATTAAAAACATCTGGATTTGACTTACGAAATCCTGATTACCAGCCATAAGTCCCTCGTTTGATGACACCTCTGAAAATTCTTGAAAATCAACTTTGTTGGACCCCAAGCTACGAAGCATTTCTATGGGACATAACCCATTCCACGGGCTATCTGATAACTTGTGAGTCACCCTTCAGCAAACTCCAAATTTCCTTTTTGTTTGGGGTCCCACTCATGAAACCACATACCGGTCGTAAGGTATCCTAAGACTGTCACTTGGTCCGCGGGTTACCCTACACTTGAAAACTCTTTCTCATTCCTAAAGTTCATATTCACGGACCAACCTTACGGGTCGTATGTGCAATTATGGGTCATGAGTTTCCCTCGTAAACTTGACTTCTGGTTAGTTTTTGCACAACTTCTCTATACTCAGGGATCCTAAACTGGGGGTCATTACAATTCCGGAGGGTCTATTCAAGAAAAATCCCTTACCCTAGATGCCAGAGTAGGAGAATTGGGAGAAGAAATGACATCTTAGTTGGCTTGGTTAGTGACGACTTAGGCAAACACAACAATGGCAGTCCAGAATTCTACATTAGTTACTTGATGCCCCAATGGATCATGGGGAGAATAGTCCTCAGTTATACAGACTTCCCTTGGCATGGGTACTTTTTCTTAGAGGCATCATCTAAAAGTTGCAAAACTAATTATTATAGTGGAAAGTCTTAAGACGACTACTTGGCACAGCATAGAGTATGAAAGAAGTGAAGATTCCTAAAATGTCTTATGGCCTCTTACTCATAGATATGGTATGCTTCACTTCAATGAATAAGACTAGTTGACGCAACATGTTGGACTCCCTAGGACACTTCAAAATCTTGAGCTTTGATACCAAGTTTGTTATGACTCAAGCTAGACCCTAGGTGTAATACAAAAACTAAGAATCTAGTAGGAATCCTAATCAAGCCTCTTAGTATAGAATAAGCATTCATAAGTAGTGAATCACAGTCGTAAGCAAAAATTAGAAAATAGACATATACGCTAAAATTGAAAGATAGTGGGAAGAGTGCTAGATAACATATATCTCAATAAATTATGTCCAGAAATGCCTCTAAGTACTAGACTAGGCAGGGGCTAAGATATGTTCTTAGCTCACACTAAAAAGAAAGTATAACAAGTCACAAAATAGCTCAATGACATAAATAAAGGATAGACGTAATAATTTTTTCCCCCAATTTATGAGGACTCAACATAATCTTCAAGTGAACGCCAAATCCAACCACGATGGAGTGGAGGAATACGGTCACCCTCTCTTACATTGTGATATAATGTAGGCAAAGAAGTATGCGCTAGTATGTTTGGTGTACTAAATATGTGGACAATGCAATGCATAATAAATCATAAAATGTAAATGATCATTTGAAATAGGATGATAAAAATATCTAAGGACATCAAGTAAAAGTAAGGAATTAAGAGTAGTCAATAAATCATCATAGAGACCATATATATTTGGAAAGTAACAATAACCGACATTAAGACTATGCATGATATAACATGAAATTATGTCTACCTATACATTGGACAAAAAGGAGCCTTACTTGACAAACCTATACATTGGACAAAAAGGAGCCTTACTTGACAAGTTAAGTCTCCTACCCTGCTAAGCAAATGTCATAATCTATGTGGATCTACTAGCAAAAACATATTGGTAATATAAATCCTATGGTGGCAACGTAGTTATGAAACTAGAAACTTTACATAAGGGCCCCGTAAGTTGAGCCCCCACCTCAATGCCTAATTCGGTACTAAGTTAACATCCCACAAAATACATAACATAAGCATAAAGTCATACTTGTCATAAATCATAACTCATAAGCTTGACATTAATTGTATTTCGTAGAATCATGTTCATAGAGTATCTCATTTTCATAGATTGTGTAAGGTGGGGTGTATGCCCCATCACATTAGATTTCTTGTTAATAGGGATTGTGTAAAGTGGGGTGTGCGCCCTATCATCATTACACCTTTCATAACATACTTGAACACTTGAAATCTCATAATCATTACTTCTAAAGAAGAAATGAGAGTAGAAGTATGAATTTCAACTCAATTTGCTAAAAATTATGTAATTGGAAAAAATCCATGCTTACTCACATAGAATATGATCAATTCGATCAATATTAAAATAGATCCATTTGTAATTTCATGAAGCCTAAGTATACCAAATGAGGAATTTCTCATAAATCATCAAGATCAGGCAATTGAATGATAAATTATGCTAAATTAGGTAAATAAGCAATAATTAAAACTCAATTTATGAAATTAGAGGAGTATTTAATAGACCCATATGAGAATTGTAAACCCTAGATAGCATTGTAGAGAGTTTATGAAGGAAACTATAAATTTATACAATTCTTGTCAATTCATGTCAAAATAAACTAAATACCATAAAATAAATCATGATTCATGTAAATAAATAGAAATCAAAAAGACCCATGACATATATATACTTGAAAATAGAGAAATTAAAGGAACTTCATAGAAGGAAGGATACCATGGATGAAGGCCCACATACCTTAGGGAAAGGGAAACAAGATTATTGAAGAAATATTTGCAAATTTGGTGAAGATCTTGAAGGAATCCTTGGGGTCTTCAATGGAGATTTGAAAATCTTAATAGAGAGATATTTTGAGATTTATAAATTGGAGAGTGAATGAGTGAGTAATTGGGGTACTCAATATATTAGGTTTTTAGTCCATAAGTCATATAAGTTCATGAATTTACAAATTGAAAAAAAATCCCAACATACTCCCATTTGAAAAGTGAAAGCTAGCAATAGTGGTCAACCCATTCCGCATTGTGGAGGGGTTTTACCATAGTTTATTTTTGAGTGAATTGGATTTTGATCAGATTTTGACCAAATTTGAACTCAGAAAATTTTTTAACTATCCTAAAGCAAGTCCTCGACGGGTCCTGTCACGGACCCTTCTAGTTAGTAAAATTTTTGAAAATTTTATTGTGCGATCTGTTTGACCTAAAAATCCCCTGAGACCATTTTTACACTATTTTAACACATATAATCAAATTCCAACCTTTAAAATATTTGGGGTATTACATTCATAGAACTTTTTTCTTAGTAGATGATGAGCTACTTAATTCTTTATATTCTAGGAGATATGATCATTTGAAGTTGACCCAAGTAAAATGTTACAGTGAAACTCAATCGGTGAGGAAGATTTCAACTCACTTTTATGCTAAAGGGTTCTTATGACCTTAATTCACCTTCAAATCTACTCTCATACTAAAGAATTGACCTTAATACATGTGTTCAATTAAGAATCATCCACTAAAAACATATACACATAAAAAGGATGGTTTGGTCTTATCATGAAAATATTTTGGGTGTTACAATATATCCTCCTAGGGATTGTTTGTCCTCGAAAGAGAATCAAGCTAGCACGAAGAGAGTGAAATGAACATCTAGCAACCTGACATGAATTCAATGTCATATTGAAAATGCATACACCATGAGATTTTCAAATTCTACATAAGAATGCAAATCTAACTTCATGAGTATGCATGTATGTAAAATGACATGCAAAAGCTAGAACATGCGAATACATGAGAATGGGCATGAAAACTATAACTTTTGCCAATACCACCACACAAACACTTGGATTACAAAGTCAGTCATAGCAAAAGAAACATAAAATCAATCCATACCAATTGTTACTATAACCCAAAGGAACTCACCGCATCCCGGATGAAGTATCATACTAAGTTTGGGACCTATAGAGGGGTAGGGTTGATATCATCAATGACTATCCTTATCATTCTTATCGACCTATGGTTAATGCCTCAACTTATGATCCATATCACCAAAGCCAAAACATGCACTCGGACCATCTAAACAATCTCCCAGAAGGCACCTTCTCAATACTTTTAGCATGTGGAAAAACTTTGACCACTAACATTGTTACCTTGATACCTAGGGTTAGACATACTATCCTTGTAATACTTAGGCATCAAAGAACTATAAAAATATGATTCACCCTTAACATGGGCCATCTTAGTCATCCTAGCACCCTCCTTAAGTTTTTTCTCTTCAATTTGCTCGTCATACATCATGAGTCTAGAGATATTCATTTCTTTGAACAGTATAGTGGTTTTGCATTTCTTCACTACCAATTTGAAATCCTTGAGATAAACTTGATCATAGGGGCTCGAGTCTTGGCTACCAAAGTTGGAGCATACTTGGACAACTTCATGAACTTGAGGGCATACTCCTTCACACTTTTATTTCCTTGCTTAAGATTTATGAGATCCATCACCTTCGCCTCTCTTAGTTCTAATGGGAAGAAGTGATCAAAAAATGCACCCTTAAAACTTTCCCAATCTAGCAAACCCTTTTTAGATCTTTCCTTTCTCCATTGGTTTTACCATACATGAGCGACTTTCTTTAGGTTATAGGCCACCAATTTAACTTTATCCTCTGAGGACACACATATAATAGTCACGGTCTTATAAACCTCATCAATGAAGTCTTATGTATATTTATCCACCTTGGATCCATGGAACTCAAAAGTGTTCATCCTCATAAAATCTCTAACCTTTGTTGTCGATATTCCCACATTTTGAACCACCCCTCTTTTGTTGTCTTATGTCATCACAACTTGGGATAGCATTGATATAGCCATCCAAAACACATCATTTGTTACTTGATCATCCAAGGTATCATTAGGGACTTGAAGTGCTTGTCCCTCATTACCGTTGTCTTCTCTTTAGGTTGGAGCTCTTCTTGGAGGTATTTTTCTGAAATCGCAAAGAATAATTATTAGGAGAAAGAACCTTAGGGCTCAACTTTATTGCACGACATGGATCATGAAAGACGGGAAATATTTTCTAAAATGTTTCATAGCCTCCTACTCATAGATATGGCGGGCTTCACATCGATGAATAAGACTCTACTTGAAGTAGCATGCTAGACTCTCTAGGACATTTGAACCTTGTGTTTTGATACCAAGACTTTCATGAACCAAGCTAGGGCCTAGGTGTGATACAGCAATCGTAACTTTGAAGGACTCCAACCAAGTCATCTTAGCATATCATAATCATTCATAAGGTAAGGAATCAACAATAGAAAGCAAGTACCAGGTAAATCTCAAGGTAAAGTATAAAAATAAAAGTAAAGTTTATGTCTGAATAAATGGACTTACATATTCTCTTTGTCTAGATATGCCTCTACTATATTAACATAGGTGAAGGCATGGAACAAGTCACTAGCTCACCCGAACAAGAAAAGAAATAGTCTAGAAGTGATGAAATAGTCTAAGGATAACAAAAAAGTAATAACTCAGTAGGTAGCCCGTCAAGTGACCAAGTCTTTTGTCCAATCACAAGAGTGTGTAAAAGAAAACTCCAAATCCTACATTATAAAATAGTGCAAACAAAATATATATTAGTACTTTAAATATACTATGTATGTGGGCAATGCAATGCATGAAATAAAAATGGTGATGCAATAGTCAATGTAAGTACACATGATAAGTCAATCCTTTGAAAAGTATTAATAAGTCATAGCCAATGTCAATGCCTTTTGAAATTCATAATGCAACCTTAGAAAAATCTTGTACAATGCATGGATACAAAAATCATAAGTTATAGTAAGTATTCATTAAAGCTTGTAAGGCTCATAAATCATAGTAAGTGTCTGAAATCATAAGAGAAATCATAAACCAAAAGTGAGAGTTATAAAGCATAGTGAGAGAGACTATAACTGACATGAAACAATGTGAACTAAACTATGGAGTTCTGATGTTTACCCCTACACCGAAGGATAGATTCACTTGCCAAGGTGAACTTTCTGATGCCTAAGTGGATTGACTAAGCTACATGTGTGAATTGGGTACTCACCCTAGTTTTTAGACTTGGGTACTCAACTCTAAGACATATTTTTGGTACTCACCTCTTAGAGATTTGGGTATTTGCCTCTAATTCCTTCTTACCTATGGTGGCACGTAGTTCTGGTACATGGGTAATCGCCTCTAGTCCAACTCAATTCTAGGTAGTACTCTCACAAAAATAGAAAATCATATGTCATAAAGGCATATCATGTCATGTGGGAGGATAATTATTCAATTCACAACCCCTTGTTATCATAAAGGCATAATCTTAAGATAACTTCTTAGTCCTTGATTAGGTAAGAGATCCTCCGTCACCATTCATTCACTCAATAAGAGACTTCCATAAATCATAGTTGAACTGATTTCATGAAACTTTAAATGAAGCCCTTATTATTCATAAGCATAAATCATTTCACATGCATTCATTATTCATGTAAACATTCTTTGAGACTTAGTTCATTATTATTGAAAAGCATGCATGAGATCCTTAATAGGTCATGATCATGGTTCATAATGAAATTTTGGATAAAGACATAGATTTATAGTAAATCAATTTAAAATCATGTGAATTTTAAGAATCTATGCACAATCATGAGAAATCATATCAATTGGATCATAATTGAAAGAACTCATTAAGATATTGTAAGGACCCAGAAGTAGGACCTAGACGTGATATGGCGAAGGAGAACCCAAAAATCCTCGATCAAGTCATCATAGCATCATTACTCACATCATTGGTTCGGAAGCACAGAAAAGTAAACACATAGCACATAATTCTAGGGAGAACGGGGCTTTGGACTCAAGCTATAGGGATGTTGTCGGGAGTGGGATGAACATGGATCACATAGCACATAACAAGTATTTCTAAGGGGTGGGTAAGTAGGACTCAAGCTATGGGGGCATTTCGGGTTAGGGGACTTTCCACATAAGAATACTCCCAACATTTACATGTCCAATATATAATCATCAACATAATCGGAACATCATTCCCATAATCAAATCTCAATAGCCATAATATCGCAACAAAATATAATACAACGTGCAAGAGTTTAACATGTCCAATATAGCCTCTACATAAGATAGAACGGGGCCTCGACATAATTTGGGCTCACCCTCAAGTCATAAAGTAAAGAAAATAAAATGATACAAGGAAGATAGAAAGTAGTTATTTCCCTAAGGGCTAACCACAAGCAAGTAGCTTCAAAGATGTCATTCGCCGTCCAACGGGAGATAAAGGTCGTCACTGGTCCCTACATGGTTAGAACATGTAGACAACGAGTATGGGTTAGCACATAATATGCACTAAGTATGTGGGCATGCAATGCATATGACATAATAATATGACCAAGTGAGATGACAAGGGGACAAGTGATACGAATGGAATGCACATAGCCAAAACATAAGTATATCATAACAATATGCCATGTCATGATGCATGAAATGCAACCTACGAATCATATCATAGTGTGGATGTGACCTCAACTAACAACAAGAGAGACTAAGCGAGCCACTACTTGGAATTGGACTACTTGCTAGGTAGATCCTCAATCGCCCTTCCACAAGGGGAAACATAACAAGTCATCCCATCTAGGGAGAAATCCCATGTTGGCACATAGTTTGATGAAAAGGAGTATGGAACCTTGGAGATAATCCACCCCGACTCCAATCCCTCGGTACTAAGTCTCATCCTATGGGAATACATATATACATTCAAGCTTTTCAAAATGGAAGGTTGACATTCTTTTCAAAACCATGCATCATTAGACAAACAATGTCATTATCAAATCCATATCCATACTTAGGCTAAAAAGCCAACAAGAATTTCCAAAACCATTTTCATATCAATGCAATAGGAGTAGCTCA
>JBCEWC010021147.1:0-10599 GCA_038996855.1 Solanum aculeatissimum | reverse complement strand
ATAGGGAAATAACTATAATTAATGACAAGGATAAATTAGGAGCTAAGTGTAAAATTATCTCTTGATTTCATAAACTGGACAAGTATTGTTAGACATCCTAAAATAGTATAGGGATCAAGTAAAGATGAACGAAGGGAGTAGTTTGACTCTAAAAATGAAAAGTGTGATAGGTGAAAAAAACGAAGAGAGTATATATTTTACTAACCAAGAAGCCCTATGGGGTTTTAATATATATCTTACTATCTCAGGTATGTTTGACCAAATTTTCCTCCATCCAAATTACAGTAACTTTAAAATCATTTCCTTTTATATATTGAGGGAAAAAATATAATTTGCATACTACTATATGGTACATGCATTTCCCTACCACATATCTATCTATATCTATATTATATCTGTAGACATCGAAATTTTGTAGGACTCTACAAGATGAGTTTTATTTCAGTAAGGGTTTTTTGGAGGCTACTCTACCTTAAACCTTAATTCATGCCTATATAAAGGATATTATATCCCCTTAAAAGGTATCTCAAATATTCCAGAGATCAAAAGATCTCAAATATCCCCTAAATCTAGGGATATTCATAAAGAGATCAAAATATATGAGATTTTTCTGGATAATCAAATACTTCAAGAAGATCTATACAAATCCTTTCATGGAGATCAAGTTCAAATCATCCTAGTTCGAGAAATACACCACTAACGGTCCTCGAATCACGGAGAAATTTTGTGAGAGAATAATCAAGGGAGGAACAGATTTGTACCCACATCGTTTATGAATAAAATTATGTTTCTTCATATTTTATTTGTGATTGTAATTTATATTCTATCACTTTAAAATTTGTTGCAAACAATATCATAAAAGTATGAATATAAATATTGATTGATCAATATATTTGTATAAAAAAGTTTTTTGACCAATAAATTTAGGGAAAATCACATTTATATCCAGAAAAGAAAAAGAATTTATTATTATTAAAATGCCTCATTGTTGCCATATTTTTTTTATTTTAAAATTTGTGTGTTGACATCATGTCAACCCATTATGATACTGATAGGATATCAATATACTGGTGAAGTATCATAGAGAATATCGATAATGTATCATATACCGATGGAATATAACAAAGAATATATTTTCTATTAATTTAGTGTTTAATAAATAAGATTGTGACTTTAATATTTTTTTTAAATTTTTTTAAAAATAAAAGAGCTTAATCCTATGTGATACCAATAAGGTGTCAATATACAGGTGAAGTATATAATATTGATATGGTATCAATATACAGATGAAGTATATAATATTGATATGGTATCAATATACCGACGGAGTATCAAAGAGGATAAATTCATAGTAGTGATGTTGGTGTCGTGTCGATGTCATACACTGAATAAGAAAGGAGAAAATGGAATAAGAGGGTAAATAGTTTAGGTCATAGGTTCATTAAAGATAAATAATTTGAGTCGGATCCAATTTGAGTAAATAATTTCACCAATAAATCTATTTTGTGTAGTTCCCCCATAAATTTAAAAAGGAGTTAGATTGTGCTGGACAGATGAGTTATATGTTCAACCTCATATATATGCAATTTGAAGAACACATGAACGTTTATTAATTTAACATTATCACCTCCATCAATTTTTGTCCGTTAATTTTTTTATTTTATTGGATTTTTAAAATTTTGATCTTTTATAATTTTTCAGTTATTTTTTGCAGGGGCAAATTTTCAGTTTTTGGTGGAAAATTTAAATTTTGATGAGAATGAGAAGGGTGCAAGTGTGATGGAGAGATTTAAGTTCGAGAATTCTCTTTTTCTTTACTTATTATTATTATTGTGTTCTTTTTTATAAATGTTATAACTATTATATAACTAAAAAGTACGTACAGTAATTGTATTAAAACAACGCATGAATTAGATAGAAAATTAACTAATAATAATAAATAATAACAATAGTTAAAATATACTTTACTTTAAGTTAATGCGAAAGGTTAACTATTTATATTAAAAAAAAACTTATTTTAAAATACATATTTTTCTATCCTCTATGATATTGTTAGTTTTGTTATTAACTCTTCTTTCTAAAATATTTGAGTTGTCCTAAAATAGCAACAATAAAGACCTAGAGAAATTTCATAGATTGAATCTTAAAAGGATAGAGTGTACGCAAATCTTATCACTACATCATGGAGGTAGAGAACTTGTTTTCGTGAAATCCTCAGTTTATATTAATTGTGCACATGAGTAAATGAAAAACTAATATGAAACGAAAATAGATTAAATTTCTGACAATTCTAAAATTGGACTTCCTATTTTTGAAGTAACGAACAACAAGATTTAACGTCTTGATCAAGTACTGATCGTCCCGAGTCGAGCAAGATTGGAGACAACCTTAATAATTGTTCGTAATGGGCCTACCATTATTTCAAATTGAATTTCCCGCAGAATGTATATTTTGAATTGTAATTTTTAGTTTGAAATGAAAATACAAGAAATATATAAATTTAAATGTTAAGGTTAAAATAGAATATTCAAAAATTAAAAAAAATATCAATAAAAAAAATTTAAAAATAAAATGTCAATATCACTTTTTTATTAATGTGTGTATGTTGATTATATTCACTAAACAATCAGTTCTTAACTAATTCATATTGCAAATTTGAATAAAATATGATAATATGATTACATTTTTTAAAAAAAAAAGTAAAACTAACATCCAAAAATAACATGTTACAAAAAGATAAAATATTAGTTTGAAAAGACTTACAAGTTGGAAAATTGAATTAAATCTAAACACCTCCAATCAGATTATATCAATAAAGATATTAACCCGATGAAATAAATTTGAGTCAAGTAATAATTCTAGAAGTACGTGAGCATTATGAAGTTTCACTAAGACTTGATGAAGTTATATTTAAGCTTGTGTTAATCAAAATTAATTGAATATAATAATATATTTATTTAAAATTATATTTGAAATTCATAAGTATATATATAATATTGAATCAAAAAGAATAAAACGATTAGCACCTTTAACAATACGAGAATAATAGTGCTATAAAAAATTAACTCGTGATAAAAACTAATTATAAACTATAAAAAATTTATCACAATAATAAATTTGTGACTAAGTTGTTTTGTCTTGACAAATAATTACAATTACTATTAAGCTAACTATTGCCATGATTTGTTTTGTACTCAAAAAAAATATTTATTTAATTATAATATTTTTTTCAATAACCTTTTCATGGCTCAAAGGTCGTTATTGCTATAATAAATTTTAATACGTGATAAAAAAAAAATTGGCTACAAAATTTTATTCTAGCACAAATTCTATGGCAATATTAATTAACTACTGTAACAAGTTTTGGTAATTTAAAAAAAAAAATTTTTTGTAGTCTTGATATTGTATTTCAAATAACTTATTGTAGCTAAAACATTACTATTACTACAATAAATTTTATCTCGTGGAAAAAATTAATAATTAGCTAGAAAGTTTTACTATAGCAAAAAAGATGTGGCTATATCATTTAATCATTTCCATGATTTTTTATAGTTTGAATAAAAAAATAATTATTTAACTACAATATTTTGACCAAATAGTTTATCATGACTAAAAGATTATTATTCACTTTAATCGTGTGGCAAGAACTTACAATCAGCTATAAAAAATTATCGTAGCAATAAATTATGGCTATTTAGATTATTATTGTCACGATTATCGATAATTATAGTGAAAATGAAAAATTAACTTTGCTAATTTTTATTTTCATGACTAAATATGTTTTATGAATTTCTAAATAGCTACAAAATTGTTGATGAGCCGTCATTATACGTTATAACTAATCATTTGGTTTATCAAAAAAATAAAGACAAATTTATACCACCTTTGCATATTCACTAGTTTGATAAAATATAATATGAATACATATTGATAGTTACATAAATCTCAACACTAGACATACACATGCAACACACATGCGATGAGTCTAATATGAGTGAATGGATATCATAAGAATTCTCAATTTTAAATAAGATTTTTTCAAGTAATTTAAAAAATTTATTATCAGCCAAATAATCTAGTATATCAGTCAACTGCGTCATGTTATACACTTCATTCAGTAATAACTTAGTTTAAAGCTAAAATGTTATGAACCACAAGCAAACAAGTAATAAATTAATTAAAAAAAATACATATTTATACATCTCAATAATAAATTATTAGTTAAATATATTAACGTATTTATTTTGAAGAAAAAAAATATAGTAGGATCATCAAGCTTATGTCCACATTGTCTAATAGTTTCAATCAATTACAAGAACTTGGAAAGAAATGCTGCCAGACAAATTAAAAAAAATACGCATAAATACTTGTTCTCAAACAATACTCAATCTTCCCTTAAAAGCAGTTTGGTTGATCAGCACAAGACACTTCTCAAAATAAAGGTGATGGAAAATGTTATGATTCCTTTTTCAGTGTTTAACTAGAAATAATTAAATAATTAGCTATTAATTATTTTTGAAAATAATATGAGTGAGAAATATATTTTATTTAATTTTATAGATAAAGAATAAAAATATAAAAAAAATTTATAATATGAACATATTATTTTATCGTTATAATCAAATTTATGATGAAATAGCATTACCCAAAATAAATTAACAAGACCAGGTAAAAACATGATTTTATTTGGATTAGCAAAGTGAAGACAATTTAAATGGCAGTAACGCGAATCAACAATGTTGTGGTTGAGTGTGAAATATTCCAAGTTTCGAGGCAGTTTGTCCGTGCAAGACACATTGTTTTGGGAACCGGGAAGGGACGCGTAGGATCGTGGGCTAATTCAACCCATCAATTATCATAATATTATTACGCTGTTGACCAAAACCAATAACGCCTGCAATTCTTCTCTTGTCTCCACCCAAAATATTCAAAAATAATTTTTTATTTCTTTCCTCTAACAATAATTATCCAATATTGAGTTGATACAAATAATTTTACTAAATTATCTTTTGAATATAATAAAAATATAACAGGAAAATAACTATAATTAATAATAAGGATTAATTAGAAATTACGTTTAAAATTATCTCTTGATTTTATAAAGTAGATAAATATTATTGAATATCTATTTTTAGTATAATGAACAAATAAAAATGAACCGAAGGAGTATTTATAATATTATTTTTAATATTTTTTTCGTCCATGTCTATTATACTAACAATAAATACTTCTAATAATATTGTCCACTTTATGAATCAAGAAATAATTTTACATTTTGTTCCTAACTTATTCTTAGCATTAATTATATTTCCTTACATTTTTTAAGATATTGTATTTATTATATTCAAATGATAATTTGGTAAAATTACCCTATCCTGCTTCTTAATCCCTGTGTCAAGTCAATAATGAATAACTATCGGTCTTTCCTCTTAATTTGTCTAAAAAAGAATGTCACCTTACTCTAGTTGAAAATAATTTAATGTTAAAATTTCTTTTTTACCCTTAATGAAATGATTTCCAAGCAACAAATATCTAAAGAATTATTTTAGATCACAATTGTTTCTAAAGTCAAAGGGGGCCACATAATTTAAAACGGAGAGAGTATTTTTTATATACGCACATATTAAGAAAAACATTCAAAGACAAAATTTATACCATACTTTCCACTATTATCCTTTGTAAAATCATAAATATGTAGTATAATTTATCTCCAAGAATATACAAAATATAGAGTATTTTGAATATTGAAAAAAGTCTAAAAAAATTTAATTAATTTGAGATGGAGAGAGTAATAAAAATGATGAAACCTGAGGAAACAAATAGACAAGGTGCCCATTGCTCTTCCTCTACATGTATATATAAAGTCTATTCCTTTCTCCAAAACGTCCTAACCCCTTTTACTACCCAAAGAAGAGGGATTATTGTTTTTATTTTTCACTCAGTATTTTCATCTGGCATTCATGTTGGAGTCTGATTATTTCAAATTCATGACATGTAGAGTCCCATTCCGGGAGAAGCGGCGTAAGATATTAATTAATTTGAACACATGTTTACTGAAGGAGATGGCCAGCCGGAAGAGAAATGGAAAAGATTACTTGGTAGAAATGAAGCTTCACTACAGGAAATGTAATCTCATATAATGAAGCTTGGAAAAGGGCATACAAAAGGGAGCCAGGCATATATAAATATTATATAGTCTCTTTTTTAATTTCCATTTATTTGCTCTTATATTTTTGCTTGTTAATTAGAAACTGATAAAAGTTCAAATTCACTAATCTAGTGGGTTGTGACTTGTGAGCCGTCTAATTAATTGCTTTAGTTTACTTATTGAATGTTCATTCTTATTCATGTACGGTTTCTCTACGATTTACAGATATCATGGTTCATTAATACTTTTTCCGTTCCAATTTAGTTGTTAGGGTAAGGATTGACACATCCTTTAAGAAAACATTAATAAAGTATATAATTTGACTAAAATAATCCTAATAAATATTATACTTTTTAAAAATTGTACCCTAACAAATAAAATTTTCATATTTAATTGGGACTGAGAATTATTCTCATTGAGCACAAAATGTTGTGCCTGAGAATTACTACTCCCTTCATCTACTTTTATTTGTCCCCTATTGATTTGACATCGAAATTAAGAAATAATAAATGATAAGAATCAAATTACCCTTTGATTATAATAAGTACAATATCTTAAAAAATATAATAGGAAAATTACTCTACTTAATACTATCTCCATCTCATATTATATGGTTATCTTTCTATAAATATTTGTCTTATATTATATGGGCACTTACTAAATTAGGATAGAATTAATTATTTTTTTCTCATTTTACCCCCACCATTAATTATTGTATTAATAATTTTTTTAACTTAATTTAATGTACATTGATATAAATAAAGGGTAAAATGGTAAAGTATACTAGTGCATTAATGATTTCTTAATAATTGTGCAAAATGAAAAGTACCCATATTATGTGGGACAGAGGGAGTAATAAGAAAAAAATTAAGAACTACGTATAAAATTATATCTTAATTTTTATAAACTCGACAAGTATTGTTGGACATCCAAAATATTATAGTGAACAAGTAAAGATAGATTAATGGAGTACTTGTCTAGTTAATTTTAGTCAAAGAGCCTCAACTTTTAACATATTAAATACTCCTCTCATCTCAGATTATTATTTCTTCATTTTTATTTGTCATTATTTCGCTTTTGAGATCAATTTGATTAAATTTTAAAATAAATTGAAGTAGATCAATTTAGTATTTAAAATCTAAACTTTACAGGGTTGAAAATTATATAAAAAATATTATAATTAAGTTGCAATCCTTCTCATATTAATATAATAAAAAAATACATATTGAAATATTAGTCAAAGTTCATGCATGCAATTTGACATCGAGAAGAAATAGTGACAAAAAAGAATTGTTAGGAGTTTTGATTATTCAAAGAATGTGTTATTCTATTTGTGTGATCATTTCATAAGTAAAAAATTTGATCATCTAGCACAGTCACTAGTAAGAGTAAAATAAGAAAATATAATTAATTTGATTTTTAATTTCTAAAATAAAATAATTTAAAATTATTATGTTTAGAAGTGATAATTTGAGATGGAGGAAGTATTTAAAGAAAGTAGATGAAGTAGTCACTATCACTATTTTATTTAGTGTGGTTATAGATGACTTAAAGTAGGTGATTGATTTCTCAAGTCGATTAATCCTCATAGACTTCATATGAGTTGTTCAACGTAAGATTCATTGCTTTCTTTTTGAGTTATACATACATATGTAAAAATAATTTTAAATATAATATATACATATACAAAGATTAATATATTTGTTGAGAATCTGCCGACTCTAATTAAACTCAACGTTCAATTTTCTGAATAGCTGATCAACTATTGTATGTTTAATTTTTGTATAACGATTTCTTAATTAATTTCCTATACGGTCTCATAGTTTATATAACCCAAATCATATCCTGGCAAAATAAATGAATTGTGATATACTTGAAATTAAAAATGTAGATGCTTGATGGTTTAGGTGTGGTTGTCGGATAATGAGTGGTACTGAACACACTACACAGTTGTGCACTCCTCCGTTTATATTTATTTATTAAATTTTCACTTCGCACATTAAAAAAATAATTATTAATATAATAAATTTATTGTTTTACAATCATAAATATATTTACTCATTATATTTTTTAAAGATATTAATTTAATATTAATAAAATGAGAATATATAATAAAAAGAAAAAAATATCCTTTTTTTATTTATAAAAAATAACAAATAAAAAATAAATTAAAAACTATTTGATAACTAAATTGTAAATCCGAATAGTGGGAATACAAATTTACCCTTATTACTAGAAATGTCATTCTAGATATCCTTCAAATCTTAGAGCAATTCAAGATAGCACAGAGAGATCTCTTTATCAGTATCATGATCTAAAAATGGATGTGATGATATTTGTCTAACCCACCACGACAAATAAGCTTAAACCTGCTTAATTCCATACATAAACTAAAGTAGAAGAAATAAAGTCTAAAGATAGAACAAACACTAAAATTGTCATGACCTGAAATTCGGGTGTGATGACACTTACCTAATCCACCAAGGAGAGTAAGCCAAAAACCTAAACAAATCAACATAATAATAAAAACGGAAGATAAACAGTCTAATAAGATAGATAAGCATAGAAAAACAAAAGCTACAACCATCCCAGAACTGGTGTCACATGTATAAGACTCTAAATTTAGAATACTCGAATGGAATATAAGTCTCAATATTTAGTCCTCAAGTAGAACATAACATAAAATAGAGTCCTCGAAGGCCTACTGAAGAGACAAGCAACTACCTCACGAGTGATCCTGAAGCTCAATTCTGTAGTATGAAAGCTAGAAAGAAGGACCGAACTCATAACCTACAAAAATGTAGCAAGGGGTGAACACCAAACAATAGGGTACTCAGCAAAATGGAAACTAACCTAAAATAAAGCAATAATGAACACAAGTACTCCTATCCACCCAACCATATGACGCCAAACTACACACCTACACTCAGAAAAGTCCCAACATAATACAATATACATAGACAACTATACACATCTCCTAGAACAACGTCTCAAAATATCCAACAGGTCTAACAAGTCAACAGTATAATAGACCTCCAATAATACAAGTAATATCAATGTATTCACAATTTCACACTCATCACATATAATGATATGAACAAAAGTAACTAATATGATATGAGATGGAGTGGATATCATGAGATATAAAGAATGCGATGCAATGTCAAATATTGCAATACATGTCTGCCATACGATATACATCCGCTAATAACCTCAGATCGGAACCCATGGGGGCCTCACATGGACCATGTATCTGTCGGAATCATTTTCCTTCGATAATTACTTTTATATTAGCGGGAACCATTCTCCTTCAACTTTTCACTTCTTTTCTTTCTTTTCTTTTTCTC
Organism: Solanum aculeatissimum; assembly: GCA_038996855.1. Classification (NCBI taxonomy): domain Eukaryota; kingdom Viridiplantae; phylum Streptophyta; class Magnoliopsida; order Solanales; family Solanaceae; genus Solanum; species Solanum aculeatissimum. The sequence continues at coordinate 1,104 of JBCEWC010021147.1, read as the reverse complement.
TTACCAGAATCATTTTCCTTCGGCTTTGCATCAATGGGTCATCAAACAAACACATAATAATAGCACATTAATCATGTCCATGAAAACATAATATGCAAGATGTCCATATGAATCAAGTATTTCAACAATCAAAACCGAGTAACTCACAAGTGCACAAGTATTCACATTATAGCTTCAATATCATCACAATCTCAATGTCAAGATCAATTAATTTACAAGTTAAATTTCAACATGTGAACAATTACTTAATCCACAATCTCATAATCAAAGCCTATATATGATGATACAACTCTATCCCAAGCACATAAATTCATACACTGAGGAGCACACAAGGTTCAATCATACTTACCAAAATGTTAGAAGTCCACTTGTCTTAGAAAAAGTCTCGAATCAAGTCAACTCCAAAGATTTTCCCTTTCTATGATACTACGAATCACCAAAATATATTCAAATATTGTATCACAATCACCTAACAAGTCTAATGACACTAGAATTAATTAATTCGAACAAAAAAGATAAAATGGTAAAAATCTCATGCCAAAAAAATAATCGAAATTTGAAAATTAATATATGAAGACGTTTCCCAAGTAATAAGGAGTTCAACGGGGAAAACCATTTTGAAAACGGAGTTAAAATAAGGTAGAAATCATCAATTTAGTGTTAGAAAATAAAGTCCGAAAAATCCCCAAATTCTCCAATTAAAATCCCAAAATTATAAGTTAAAAATACAATTTAGTCAATGGAAATAACTGAAATAGGTTAGACAGTAATTACCCAAAAGATTTGCCTTGAAAAACCTTGAAGAATCTCTTGAAAATGAAACTTGAAATGTTAAAAATGGTGGAAATCAATTAAACCGATCATATTAAAACACCTACTATTTCAGGAGTATTTAATGCTCCACGAACGTGGAAGCTAGAAAACTCCAAGCTCTGCGAACGCGGACTGTTCACCCGCGAACGCGAAGTAGAGGCATATAGTGCTCTACGAACGTCAGTCCTAGTGTTATACCCCATTTTTAACCGAAGTCAAATAGTGTACAACGTATTGAAAAGTCCTACCTAATTAATTAAGGAGTCGCCACCTAATTATTTTAAGGTAAAT
>JBCEWC010021146.1:0-10600 GCA_038996855.1 Solanum aculeatissimum | reverse complement strand
GGAAATAACCCCATAGATTGAGTCCCAAGTCCCCAATTCCTTAGAATTTATATGTTATGTGTTTATTTTCCACGCTTTCGGACTGATGAGGTGTAAAATGATGCTAGATGGCTTGATCGAAGACTTTCGGGTTCTCCTTCGCCATGTCACATCTAGGCCCCTATATCTGGGTCGTGATATGAGATTTGGAGTTTCATTAGTTTGGTGAGGTATTATTGATAGTTTTTGTTCATGTCTTTTCCTCTACAGAATCCCCATTGACTAGATTGACTCAGAAGGCTATGAAATTTCAGTGGACGGATGAGTATAAGTTGAGCTTTCAAAAGCTCAAGGATTTATTGACTTTGACACCTATTCTTGCTTTACTCGAGGAGGGAGTACTATTCGTGGTCTATTATGATGCCTCCAGTGTGGGTTTGGGTGGTGTATTGATGCAAAGAGGGAAGGTGATAGCTTATGCTTCTAGACGGTTCAAAGTGCATGAAAGAAACTACGCTACCCATGACTTAGAGTTGGCTACTGTTGTATTTGTGTTGAAGTTGTGGAGACATTATCTCTATGGGGTTCATTGTGATATCTTCATCGATCACCAAAATCTCAAATATATCTTTTCTCAGTCTAACTTGAATATGAGACAGCATAGATGGTTAGAGTAGCTTAAGAATTATGATATATCTATTTTATGTCACCCTGGGAAGGACAATATTATGGCAGATGCTTTGAGCCAAAAGGTGACTATTACAGGGAGTTTGGCATTCTTAAGGGTTGAGGAGAGACCCTTAGCCTTAGAGGTTCATTCCTTTGCTAGATAGATGGTTCAGTTGGATTTTTCTCCTCCCCATAGTATTTTGGCTTTTTTAAGGCTAGATATTTCTTGTTTGATCAGAAATGTGCTCATCAGTTTGAGGACCCTAGGTTATGTTTGATTCATGATAAAGTGTTGAGAGGTGAAGCCAAGACATTAGTTACTGATTATATCGGTGTTTTGAGGATAAATGGTAGAGTTTGTGTACCCAAAGTAGGATATTGGGTGAGACTGATTCTTAATAAGGCCCATTGTGCTAGGTATTCCATCCACCTAGGCGTAGCTAAGATGTACCATGATCTAAAACAATATTATTGGTGGTTTGGGATGAGAAGGGACATAGCTAAATTTGTGGCAAAATGTTAAAATTGTCAGCAAGTCAAGTATGAACACCAAAATCCCAAAAGAATTGATGTAAAAAATACCCATTCTCGAGACAAAGTAGGAAAGAGTGACTATAGACTTTGTTACAGGTTTGCCCATGGCTTTGGGCATGTTTGATTAAGTTTAGGTAGTGGTTGATCGTTTGACCAAGTCAGCTCATTTCTTACATGTGAAGACTAGCTATAGTACGGAGCAGTTAGCTGGGTTATAAATTTGGGAGACAGTTAGAGTTCATGGTGTGCCAGTGTCTATAGTATCCGACAGAGGATCTGTGTTCATCTCTCATTTTTGGCTGGCTATGTAATGTGGTTTGGGTACTAGAGTGGATTTGAGTTTAGCTTTCCACCCCCAGATAGATGGTCAGTTCGAGCACACATTCAAGTGTTGGAAGACATGCTATGGGCTTGCATGATTGATTTTTGGTACCCAATGGGACCATCACCTACCCTTCGCAGAGTTTGCAAATAATAATAGTTACCATTCTAGTATCCAAATGGCTCCATTTGAGGCCTTGTATTGTCAGAGGTGTAGATCTCTCATTGGATGGTTTGACTCAGGTTCTAATGATGTATTGAGTGTAAACCTACTTTGAGATGACATGGATCAGGTTCGTTTGATTCAGGATAGGCTTTTGATGACTTAGAGCCTCTAAAAGAGCTATACTGACCAAAGGACTAGACCTCTGGAGTTCTTTGGTGATACTGTTTGGCTAATGATTTCACCCATAAAGGGTATGATCAGATTTTTGAAGAGGGGAAAGCTCAGTACTAGACTCATATGCCGATTTGAAATTTTGAGGAGAGTTGGTGAGGTTTCCTATGAGCTGGTATTACCACCGAGATTATCATCTGTTCATTCTGTTTTTCATGTTTCTATGCTTTGCCAATATATTCCAGATGAGTCCCATGTGATCTCTCATACCTCTGTTAAGTTGGGTTAAGATTTGTCATATGTGGAAGAACCTGTAGCTATTTTAGATAGACAGGTTTTGGAGATTGAGATCCAAAGATATACCTTCTATGAAGGTTTAATGGAGACACCTTTTGTTGATGAGGCTTTTTGGGAGTTGGAGTCGCATGTGCAAACCATTTATCCCAGCCTTTTTGAGAATTCAGGTACTCCTCTTTTCTTTATGCTAGAGGATGAACATTATTTTTAGTAGTGAATGATGTAATAAGCTGGTTGGTCATTTTTGGCCTTATTTGTGAAAATTGCTATTTTACCCTTTCATAAGTTGCTTTAGCCCTATTTTGAACTATCCAAATGATTAAAATTGAAATCCAGAGTTTTAAAATGGTAAATATGAGTTTTGGCACTTTTTGGAAACTTAAGCCATTAGAAAAGTGAGTTTTTGTACCATTCTGATTTTCTGGTGTTGAATTGGGGATCTATCAATTTCATTAGTTATGGGATATTGAAACTGAACTACAGGAAGTTGCAGAACTGAATTTGGAGTTAAAATGAGATTTTTAGGCCCAAAGTTGTGAATTTAGTTATTTTTGGACCAAAGTTTGACTTTGGTCAACATTTGGACTTCGGAAGCTCGGATCAAAATTTTGACAGTTCCAGTAGTTTTGAATGGTGAAACTAACACTAGAAATGGTCTCGAAATAATTTTTGGAGTTGCTGAGGGTAATTTTGGTATTTTGAGTTTTAAATTAGTTTTATCGAGTCAGATTGGTAAATGTAGCGAGGAGGCCATTAAATCGATTTTTGATGATTCGGCTGAGTTCGTATCGCTATTTCTAGTGTGGATACATACAAAGTTTGTGAAATTCTAATTTTAGATGAGTTTCGAGTGTCGAGTCCGAGTTTTATTTGAGCTGTGATGTTGCTGGTTTTTGCTGTTATCTGGTGCAGGCAAATCTCTTCTCTGCGTTTGCAGAGAAGCCCCCACATTCGCGGAGGTCTGGATGTTGCTGAGCTCTGCGTTCGTGGACCAAGCCTCGCATTTGCGGAGTATTTGAGAGTGTGTGTGACCCCCTACCCTTTGTTCTCTGCGTTTGTGGGTTGGTCTCCTTGATCGCAGGGGTCTTTTTCACCCTTTTGCTCCGCATTTGCGGGACCCCATTTGCGATCGTGGAGAGCTTTTTACACCTGAACAGTCTTAAACCCATGAAACACCATTGTTTAGCCATTTTCACTAACTTGGAGCTTTTTGAGGCGATTTTGAGAAGAGAATTTTTAAGAAATATTCTGGGTAAGTGATTTTAACATTATATTGATTATTTATCATAAGTTTTATCTTAATTTTATCTTGAAATTCATTATTTTTTAATGTCCAAAATTGAGGATTTTTAGACTTTGATTTCTTAACTTTGAAGATTGATTTCTCACTCGATTGGGACTCAATTTTGGTGAAATATTTGCCCATGAACTCCATTTTTTGTGCAGAATTCAATTTTAAAGTCAATTTTCAGTTTTGGGAACTTAAATTTTTAACCCTAAAATTGACTATTTTGCCCCTAAGCCTAAACCATGACAATATGGGTATCGAAATGCTCCACTTGATGCATAGTATATGATTTTAATAGTAATTGGGAGATTTGTGGATCGTTTGGAGGCTTAAGTTGGTTGAAAGCTTGTAGAGTGCGGTTTCAGAATTGAAGTAGGTTCAACTAACTTTTATGGGATTGGATTTTAGTTATTGAGTATGTCATGTGGTAATTGAAGAGGTAGATTGATTCATGAGTAAATGGTTTGTTATGTCAGTATTGTGATAGGTCTGTGGACCTGGTTATGTCAAAATTTGAGTAGATTATGATCTTATCGATAAATTGAATTTAATACTTGAGTTATGAGTCACTTTGGTCATTACCATGATAATGTGAGGCTTGTTATACCCTTGAAGGGAATTTGTTGAAACTTGGTGTTATTCATGACTTATTATGGGACTTGAAAGCATATTTTCTGACTTGCAGAGTCTAGATTTATTGGGAATTGATCATTGATGAGGAAGGGATGTTAATAAGGCTCATTGATTGACTTGTGGTATTAGTTGATGGTCTTGATCTAGCCTTTGTGATGCTAGACCGTTGTCCTTGTTTATTATTACTTATGATCCATCTCCTATATTACTTTATTATTTCATTGGTATGCACACATCTTACTCAATTGTTGCATTGGTATGCACATATCTTACTCTATTGTTGCATTGGTATGCACACGTCTTACTCTATTGTTGCACTTGTATGAAAATATTTTTCTCTGTTGTTGCATTGGTATGCATATATCGTATTCTATTGTGGCATTGGTATGCACACACCATACTTATATACATTGGCAATGACATGCACATCATATATTGTACATGTACTATTTGAGGCCTGCGATGCCCTGACTTATTTGAGTACATGGCCTGTGATGCCCCGGGGTTCTATCTGGTAGCTTCGGCTCAATAGATATATACATTGGCCTTATGACGGTTGTGATTCCACCTCATTCATGATCTGCGACGCCATTGCATCTATACACTTCATACGTATTGCATCATTTTCTATTGCTATATTTATCATTATCTTCAGTTATGTTATTATGTACTAACCTTGTGATGCAGGTGTTAGGATTCTTCATTATTACGTACCTGTTCAATTTCTCTTACCCAATCGGAACCTACTGGGTACATTTTGATATACTCAACCCTACTCTGTTTCATCCCTACAGATCGTACACAGGGTTTGGGACAAGGTAGTTGATCATTCTATCGAAGTGTTGTGGATATCACCCAGATCTTACGCTGAGGCTCAGGCTTTGAGTCGCCGTGCATCTTTGGATCATCTTTCCTTTCTATCAGACTATGTATCAGATATTATGAGACAACCTTGTATTTTTCTTGAGATAGATGTATTTTTCTCTTCAATACTGTATTTAGATGTTCTTGTACTCATGACTCCAGGTTGTTTGATATTTGATGTTATATTGTGTTGACTTCCACTTTATTTCATTTTTCTTTAATAGTGACCCATTTTGGGTCATGAAAGGCACCCAATGCAATTTCCTACTCACATACGCTTTGTATCACATTGTCCACTATAGAGGCCTATTTCCCAGTCTTCATCTACTATCGCTTAGTCCTCTAAGCATGCCTGTAGATTATCATCTCTTGTACATCGCCTCTTTCTAGAGGTAGGGTCTACGGGCTCCTTTGCGAAAATGTTTAGCGCCGGTGTAGTAATAGTAGTCGTGGGAATCATCAACAGTGCTGGTGTTGCCGCTCTTATCTCCTCGTGGAGCTGCTGGATCTCCGTCGGGACGGTAGTCAAGTCTTGAACCTAAGTTGAGCTTAGGCAATCCTCCACACACCTCTCAAATGCATCAACACGACCATGTAAAAGTGATAATCTCTTCTTAAGTATAGTCGTGTAACGCTCCTACATGCACTCCTCTGACATAGAAATGGCCTTGCGAACCCAAGGTCTAATATATTGTAGTAACTGAGTCAACTGGGACTCAGTTTTAGCCTGGTGCTTTACCAGCAGCTGAATAGACTCCATGGATACATAAACGACACTCGTGGGTTAAAAACGTGTCGACAGGACCTCCGTTATAGTAGAGGAAGTAGAAGTGGGTCCCATCTTCATCTCAACATCTATCACTGGGGCACTCTCAGACTCATCAGTAGTAGCAGCAGTAGTGGTGGTAGCCTCAGGATGCGAAGGCTCGATAAATTGAACACCTCAGGAAATCTGATTATGGGATGTAGTGCTCGCCTCGGTGCAATGGGATTCTCATCAGCCTTAATTAGGCCGACATCCTGGGTCCTCTGAATATCTATCATGAGATCAACATTAGGAATGATCTCTGCCCCTACATCAATGCATAACCTGTAAGCCAGGAAAGGGAAATGAATGGATATCAACCTCCTCAGTGGTAGCTCGTGTATCTCCTCTACTATACAGTGAGCGAAGTTAATGTCGTAACTAACTATGATTCTAGCTACAAGCATAAAGCGATCTGGTATGAGTGTATTATTTGCTTGGGTCAACCAGATACTCGTGCTAACCATTGCCTACCAAAACTTGCTGACAAAGTTGAGCGAGGCCTTTAAAATAGACGTGGCATTCGACACCCAGTCAGCGTCCATGCATCACTCAACAATGTGGTTGGCAACCCATCTCAGTAACGTGATCATTTGGTCACATCTCTAATCACAACATAGTCTCGTGCTTTCCCCAATCTACAGTCGAACTTTGCAATGGTAATGGGGGCCTGGTAGTAAGGACCGACAAGAAATCTCTGGACAGTGGTCTCTAATAAATCAACAGGAACCACATGAACTAGTGTTCGGGTCAATCTAGGTTGACCTATAGGCTTGGCCTTCTTCAAAGTGGCCTCGATCACCATAGCAACATAGGGCGTGTAAAAATCTCGAACCAGTTCCTAGGTATACTTCTCCGACGGTGCTACTAACTGCTCCAACATATAGCGAGCAAGTGTATCTCAGAGGGCTGGTGCACTATCTAATATGGACATCAGTATCTGAGGCCCCTCAAATATAGTCCGAGTATGTCGGTATCTATCATCCTGTCAGAAGTCCTCATAAAAGATGGTGACCATGACCTTGATGCACTAATGTCTCAACTGGAAGGATACATGAATTGGTACAGTGATGGATTTCTGCGACCCCTCAGAATCTGAACCTAACACCTCCTCTGATCGTAAGCCATCACGATTAGAGAACAAGATCAAGACCCCTCTCCGGAGCTAGTCATCTAAATGAAATTGTTCCGCTCAGAACCTCCTTTCTTAGACTAGGGAGGATGTGGTATAATGGTTGGTGGCTAGGTGTTTACTAACTAACGGGATAACACCCGTGTGCATCGTGGATCAACTCCCTCATCTAGATGGACATCAAGCTCCTCTACGGAGCTACTAGTCTTTGACTCCGTTGGCTTGTTATGAAGTCTATCTCGTAGAGCCTTAATATCCTCATGACATGGTCGGGGACCCATAATATTTGAAAATAATATTATACAAGCACATATGAGTCTAAGGAAGTGTAAAATCTAAAAATAAACTTGACAAAAATTAAGCACAAAGGAATTACGAAGGTTATCTACGGATTGTAGAATAAACTACAGGCCATGGAAAACTATAACAACCCAAATTTTTTTGAAATCTCCTTATGATTGGACTTATATGATATACTACTGGTCATGGTTGAGTTTTGGCAGCCACGGATTGAGTTAAAGTGGCCAAAAGAAAAATGGGCTAGTTGGTGGCCTAGAGGGGCAGTTTCGGTAGTGTACTTCAAATGGTCACAACTTTTGTTGTGGAATGAAACATGTAGGCTGCTACATATATAATTGAAGATATTTGATTTATATTTTTCAACACAACTGGTTTCACTCAATATGGAGTTCTGATGAGGGAGATATGGCCCAAACAGTAAGACTATCTGAAATTCGGGAGACATTGGAGATAGGCTCAGAGAAATGGCCAAGCGCAAGGACACGGACCGTGAAACTTTGCACGGTACGTGTGGGGTATCTTCAAGTGTTCCATTGAGCTAGGGGTGGACTGGAACCACGCCTAAGACAAGTGTAGGACCACGAGACTTTGAACGACTCATTTGAGCCCAAACGGTCCGTGTATCGTCCCGTTAAGTGAGACAGTAGCTAGGCCAAGCTATGGAAAAGTTTGGGAGACTAAGTATAGGCTTACGGGACAGGTACATGGCCAGTCAACCTCCAAAAGGTCCGTCAAAAATGTCCGTCAAATGTTACAGAGAGACCTCCGAGAGTTCGCGTTGGAAATTTGACTAAGTGTTGTTAGATGGAGGGTCCAAAACGACCGTGAATACTGAGACAGGCACTGTAGCATCCATCTCACATTGCTTAGTCTCGGAAATTTACATTTTATTAATGGTATTTTCGTGAGTTAACATTTTCTTAAGCCCCTTTTTGGTACCCTAAGGTCTTCTAAACCCCTAAAATATTCCCCAAACCCTCCTTCATCCATTCAAACTCTCCTACACTCTCTCTTGAAATCCTAAGACTCTCTTGGTCTCCATTGAAGAAAGCTTGGGAAATTCGGGGAAGAAGACCTTGACTAAAGTTGACCTTGCTAATTGTTGGTGAAATTAAGGTATGTGGGACTTGATTTGAGGATCCCTCTTTCATCCTTGAAGATCCTAAGAACCCTAACCCTTTAAATTTGATTTCAAGTTTTCAATTAGTTAGGGGTTCTTTCAATATTATTGTAGATTAGTGTTGGGACTTGAGTGCTGTAGTTATTAGGTGATTTAAACATGATTTTATACTTGAATTCATGGATGATTATTGAAACCTTTATTGTTCAACTTGCATGTCCAATTTCATGATTTAACTAAGCATGGGTAACTTGCATTATGACTTATTCATGGATTTATACATGTTTTATGACCAATTGTCTTTCAAATTGCTAAATCAAGTTTGAATTCCATTACCCATGATCTTGATCTTCATTCATGGCATATGCATGGTTATGTTGAAACTATTTATGAAACTCATGTTTTGTATGATATGATAAGGTAAGTAAAGGCTTGTGATCACATAGTCTCTTTGTTATCCCTCTATGAGCATCATGGGTGCTTGCACCATATTGACACGTTACAAGGCTTGATATGATAAGCTATTAGATGGTCTACCCTTATTGCATTGACAAGATAAGATCATGAAACGTTTTGTAAGGTTTTGAAAAGTTTTGACTCAAGCATGTACATGATTTGAACAATGGTTTCATTTTGACTAAGTATGCATATGTTGAAAGTAAATGTAAGTCTTCCGATTTAAATGTTGCATGTACCTCTACGTATTCCCATGGGATGAGACTTAGCATCGAGGGATTAGAGGCGGGTGGACTACCTCCACAGGATCCATACTCCTTTCCGTCAAACCATGTGCCACCATGGGTCAATTCCCTAAATAGGGAACTCTGTTATGTTTCCCTTGTTTAAGGGTGTTAGGGTACTACTTGGCAAGTAGTACCGGGTCCGGGTAGTGGCTCGCTCAGATCTTTTTGTCTTTGTAGGTTGAGGTACATCCCCGCTATATATATGATCATAGGATTGCATCTCATGCACCATGACATAGAATATTGTTATATTACTCTTTGGCTACATGAAATCCTTTCGTATCACTTGTGCTCTTGACATGTTACTTGGTCGCACTATACTTGTCATATGCATTGCATGCCCGTATACTTAGTGCTTAATTGTGCTAACCCATATTCTTGGCAACATATTCTAACCATGTAAGGACCGAGGGTGACTATTATATTCTTCCGGACGATGTTTGATACTCTATTGAAGACTTGCTGGTGGTGAGCCTTATTGTTCAAGGGCTATAGCCACTGTCTATCTACCTCTTTATTTTCATGTATTTGCTTTCTATTTTCTTGAGGGTGAGCCTCAAGCATGTCGAGGCCCCGCTCATCTATGTAGAGGCATTGTTGGACAAATCTTTAAATCTTTTACGATTGACTTGTATGTTGGATATTTGGTTATGTAATACGATCCTATTTAGCTTGATTTATGATAATGTCTCCTTCATCATGATCTGACTAGTATGATTGGTTATTTTGAATGACTATGTTCTTGGTGCAAGCATGCCTATCCCATTCCCGTATTATCCCCATAGCTTGAGTCCCAAGTCCCCGAATCCCTAGAGCTTATATGCTATGTATTAGGCTTCCGTATTTTGCAAACCGATGATGAGTGTAATGATGCTATGATGTCTTGATCGAGGGTCTTCGGGTCCTCTTTCGCCATGACACATCTAGGCCCCCTATCCGGGTCATGACAAAGATAGTGTCAGAGCCCTAGGTTTGTAATGATCCTTGGAGTCCAACATGCCGCGTCTATTAGAGTCTTGATCATGGGTGTGATGCGCGCCATGCATATGAACAAGAGGCTATGATGACGTTCTAGGAAATTGTCTCACTTCATTTCTTTCTTGTATCGTGCCATGAAATCTTGAGAATGCCTCTAAACTTTAGTGTTGTCGTTCTTTCAGAAATGCCTCCAAGAAGAGTTCTCTTTCCACGTACAGCTCCGGAAGTTGAGGACATGGCTCCTAGGGCACCGGTTGAGGAACAAGTGACCCATGCCAAATTCCACAATGTTGTCACTATGTTGGCACAAGCCGTGGCCAACCAAGCTAGGCCCGTTCATCCGGCCCCTATCACTACTCCAGCATCAAGAGTGAGGGACTTCACTCGTATGAATCCCCTAGTATTCTATGGTTCTAAGGCCAATGAGGATGCCTAACAATTTGTGGATGAGCTCACCAAGGTTTTATCTATTATGGGTGTTAGCTCGGAGGAGAAGGCAGAGTTGGCAGCCTACCAACTCAAGGATGTTGCTCAAGTTTGGTATGGGAAATGGCTCATGGAAAGGGTAGCGGATGTGAAGGTGGATTGGGAAGAGTTCAA
>JBCEWC010021145.1:0-10600 GCA_038996855.1 Solanum aculeatissimum | reverse complement strand
CTCAAATCATGATTAAATCACCTAATTTCTACAGCACATAATCCCAATCAACTAAATACTTCAAAATTTAAAGAACCTATAACTTAAAGAAACTTAAAATCATAAATTAAAGAGTAGGGCTCTTGGGTCTCCATGGATGAAAGGGAATACATGAATAAAACCCACATACCTTGCAATTGGTCAAATAAATTGAAGAATTAAGCAAGCAAGGTGATCTTTCCCAACTTTCTTCAAGCTTTTAACAATGGAGGTCAAGAGAATTTAGGAATTTTCAAATAGCAATGAAGGGTGTTAGAATGGATGAAAAAGGGTTAGGGTTAGGTTAAGGGGGTTTAGGGGACCTTAGAATGCCAAAACGAGGCCTAGGGATTAATCAAATTACGAATTAACCATTGATGAAATGGACAATTAACTGAAAAACAGTGCCACATGGTGGACAACAGGTGTCCGTCCAGTGGTACACGGACCGTGTACCTGTCCGTGTACGATGCCTTGGTTTCATCTTCGGCTCGAACTCTCGAGAACATTCTGGAACACTTCACGGAGGGGTGTCACGGGCCATGTGGATTTACACGGACTATGAACTGGTCCTTAGAACCACACTTGGCCCAGAAACCAACTCCACACCTTGGCCAAGTCACTACCTCACCCCACGGAACCCTCAAACAGACCGTTTGGAGTCTCACGGACCGTGGGGTGGTCTGTAGGACTTCACTTGGTATATGGGTTGGGCCTTTACCTCCCTGAACCCATTGGACCCCCACACGGACCTTGGACCTTCACAAGGTCCGTGGTCCTGTCGTGGACCATTTTCAGTGCCTATTTCCAGAGTCTTCCGAATTATAGGCAGTCTCACTGTTTTGGCCATAACTTCCTCATACGAATTCTGAATTGAGTGAAACCAGTTGCGTTGCGAAAATAACTCAAAGAGCTTAAATGTGATATGTAGTATCCCTCACAGTTCATTCCGTACCAAAAGTTATGATTCCTGAAAGTACACTATCCAAACGGCCTCTCTAGGCCACCAAATGGTTCGTTTTGCATTCGGCCACTTAAACTCAACCCATGGCTACCAAAATTGAACCATGAACAGTATAACATCATACAAGATCAACCATAAGGAGTTTTCAAAATTTTTTGATTCATTACATCATCTCCCCCTTGGGAACATTCGTCCTCGAATGAGCTACGACTACGGCTTGAGGACATCAATCATAAACAAGAGACATTTTAACCAAAACACAAACGATCATGCATCATATAAAAAGTCTTTCAAACTCATGTCAAAACATCATTTAAATCATTTTCTTGCTCATGAATGCATGCAATGTCATGAAACTCAAGAAACAAAGAATTAGGACAAATAAAGGATACAACCTAGTACCTTAGGCTTGAGTAGATTGGAAGAGGTAAGTATATTTCTCCATCATGTCCAACTCTGCTTCCCACATTGCATTCTCCACATCTTGATTCCTTCAAAGTACCTTGACCGAAGCTACCTTCTTATTGCGAAGCCGCTTCACTTGTCTATCCAAAATCTCAACCGGCACCTTTCATAAGTCAAGTTCTCTTCAATCGTCACACCCTCCAAAGGTGAAATTGCCTTAGGGTCACCAACCAACTTCCTCAACATAGATACATGGAATACCAGATTAATAGAACTCATATTCAAAGGCAAGTCCAACCTATGTGCTACATTGCTAACCCATTCCAAAATCTCATAAGGTCCAACGTACCTTGGGCTCAACTTGCCCTTTTTGCCAAAATGCATTATGCCCTTCATGTGGAACACCTTCACATACACCCAATCACCAACATGAAATTCAAGGTCCCTCTTCCTAACATCCAAATAAGATTTTTGGTGACTTTGAGTAGTTTTCAACCTTTCTCAAATCAACTTCACCTTTTCAATAGCTTCAACAACCAAATTCGGGCCTATCAAGGCTGCCTTATCTATTTCAAACCAACCAACCAGAGACCTACATCTCCTACTATACAAAGCCTCAAAAGAAGCCATACTAATGTTATCATGGAAACTATTATTGTAAGCAAACTCGATGAGAGGTAGGTGATCATCTCAATTTCCCTTAAACTCAAACACACAATCCCTTAACATGTCCTCCAAGGTTTGAATTGTCCTCTCGGCTTGCCCATCGGTTTGAGAATGGAATGTGGTGCTCAACTTAACCTTAGTACCAAGTCCCTTTTGAAAGGACCTCTAAAAGTGAGAAGTAAATTGGGTACCACGATCCGATATGACAGACCTTGGCACACCATGCAACCTTACCAACTCCTGAATATATAACTTAACATACTCCTCGGCACTATAGGTAGTCTTGACCGGTAAGAAATGAGCCGACTTAGTCATTCTATCAACCACAACCCATATTGAATCAAATTGTCTCCTAGTACAGGGTAACCCAACCACAAAGTCCATATTTATATCTTCGCACTTCCAAATAGGAATCTCAATGTCTTGTGTCAAGCCACCGGGCAATTTGATGTTCCACTTTCACTTGTTGGCAATTAGGACATTCTGATACGAATTTTGCTATATCTTTCTTCATACCATGCCATCAATATAATTTTTTCAAGTCTCGATGCATTTTGGTAGATACCGGATAAATAGAATATTGTGAATTTTAAGAATCTTTCATGATGATTTCCCTCAATCCATCCACATCCGGAACATATAAACGATGTTGGTTCCGAAGTACACCATCTCCCCTTTGGGAGATAACCTCAATCTTACCATCGGCAACCAACTTCTTCAATTCCACCAAAGAAGGATCTAAATTTTTCTTAGCCTTAACATCAACTACCAAGGAAGACTCGGATCCTGCTTGCACAAAGATTCCACCATTGTCGGATTTGCTAACCTCACACCCAACCTAGACAAACGGTGCACATCCTTTACTATCTCCTTCTTTCCCTCATCCACATGTGTTACACTCCCCATAGAAAGTCTACTAAGGGCATCCACCACAACATTAGCCTTACCGGGATGATAAAGGACACTCATGTCATAATCTTTAAGGAGTTCCAACCACCTCCTTTGCCTCAAATTAAGGTCCCTTTAAGTGAACACATATTGCAAGCTCTTGTGATCGGTGAACACATCCACATGCACCCCATACAAATAATGCCGCCAAATTTTAAAAGCAAACACTACCGTCGCTAATTCAAGATCATAAGTTGAATAATTTTGTTCATGCACCTTTAATTGTCTAGAAGCATAAGCTATAACCTTACCATGTTGCATAAGTTCACAACCCAAACCAATAAGTGATGCATCACAATAAATCACAAACCCATCTAAACCATTTGGCAAAGTCAAAACCGGGGCCGATGTAACCTTCAAAGTTTGGAAGCTCTTCTCACATTTATTAGTCCACGATAACTTGGATTTCTTTTGAGTCAATTTGGTCAACGGGGACGCTATAGATGAGAAGCCTTCAACGAACATTTTATAATAGCCGGCCAAACCAAGAAAACTTCTAATATCCGAAGGAGTCAATGGTCTAGGACAATCTCTCACCACTTCAGGTTTCTTAGGATCAGCCTTGATGCCATCACCAAACACCACATGGCCAAGGAAGATATCAAATCCATTGAAACTTCATAGAATTCAAACTTAAATCAACTTTAAATCACCTAATTTCTACAGCCCACAACTCAATTTAATTAAATACTTCAAAATTTAAAGAACCCACAATTAAAGAAAGATTAAATTCATAATTTAAAGAAGAGGGTTCTTGGGTCTTCATGGATGAAAGGGAATCCTTGAATCAATCCCACATACCTTGAGATTAGTCAAGAGAATTGAATAATTTTGCAACATAGATGATTTTCCCTAAATTTCTTCAAGCTTTCATCAATGGAGGTCAAGAGGATTGAGAGAAATTTCGGAGTGAATTGAAGAGTGATAGAATGAATTAGAGGGGATTAGGCTTTGATTTAGGGGAGTTAGGAGACCTTACAAAGGCTAAAAGGGGCATAGGATCTAATTAAATTATGAATTAATCATTAATTAAATAGACTAGATCGCTGAAAACAATGACTCATGGAAGGCCTCCAGTGGTCGTCTATAGGTTCAAGGACCGTGAACCTATCCGTGAGACTTCACTTGGTCTCGGCTTTGGCTTGAACTATCGGGGGACTTTCTGGACCAACTCACGAGAGGCCTCATGAACCGTGTAGCTGCACATGGACCGTGTATTAGTCCGTGGAGCATCACGCGGTCTGGAGTCCAGCATCGAACCTTGGACAACTATCTAGATCACTTCACGAGACCTCCTCACGAGCCGTGAAGACTCACACGGACCGTAGGATCACACTTGGTCCATGGCTTGGCCCCCAACCCCTAGGAGCACACTGGACCAACCCACAAACACATCTACGGGTCGTGGACCATCAGATGGTTTGTGGTCCAGCCCTTAGACCCCATTCCTGAACCCTTTTCCAATATACTTCCATTTACCGGCAGTCTCACTGCAAGGGCCGTAACTTTCACACCCGAACCCTGAATTTAGTGAAACTAGCTGCGTTGTGAAGATAACTCAAAAGCTTTGATTTGATATATAGTAGCCCACCCAATTTACCTTGTACTAGAATATATGCCCTCTCAAAGTTAGTGCTGCCTAAACGGCCTTACAACCTTCCACCAAAACGATTTCTTTGAATCCGTCCACTTAAATACAACTCATGGCTACCAAAATTCATCAATGGCCATTCCAAAACTAACCTTGACCAACCATTACGAAGTTCAAAAATTTTTAGATCATTATATTTTAACTCTTTAGAGCCCGTCGTTAAGTACATTCGGGGATGATTGTTCCCAAGGGGGAGATATTGTAACGACCCTTAGTTTAGGAACCTAGAAATGCAAAAAAAGTTGGTTTGACTATGACAGGGCCAGTCTATGAGACCTTGTTCATGGCTCGTGGTTTAGACCACGAGTCATGGACAAGGCCCGTAGAAATGAAATTCAGGAAAGGAAAAACGTTTCTAGGTGTTGAGTGACCTATGAAGCCATCGACGGCCTGTAGAACAGATCAAGACCTGTAGAAAGGGTTCTAAGTGAGGGTACCAAACATGAAGGAAATTTTGAGTTTCTGAAAGAAGGACCGCGATGAATGGAATCATCCATAGATCATTTCACGACCCGTAGAAAGCCTTCGCAGATGAGGTCCAGGAAAGTTAGAAATTTGGCTAAGTGTGGTAGGACTCCACTAGTCCAACCACGACCCGTAAGTTGAAGGATGACTCGTATGTTGGGTTTTCATGGTTAGGGTTTGACAACAGTTTCTAAAGATTGGAAATGGAGAACAAGACAACCAGTACTACGGTCCGTGGTTCCATCCACGGCCTATAATCGAGCTTTTGTGGTTTCAATCTAGCAATTTTAATGAAGGGCAATTTTATACTTTCCGCCAATTTTAATCCTAAACTATGTCATTTTAGGGAACTTTAGGACCCTAAATTAGATATTAAACCCTAAGGATTTCCCTATTCCTTTCATTCTCCCACTCTCAAAATTCTCCTAGGCATCTTCCTCTTCAAAAAATAAGCTAAAGAGGCTAGGATTTCAAGGGATTCTTCTGTAACATCAAGTTCCTTCTTCCTAGGTTTCACCAAGGTATGTAAGTTTGATTTATGGGTCTCCTTTCACCCACAAAGTCCCACAGAATGTCTTTTGCCTTTTCTTTAAGTTTTTTTAAAGTTATCATGCATGTTAATGATGATTTCATAATATTTTATATTACTACATATTCCTAATGTTATCATATGATATTATATTAAGTATTTTTCATCTGGTTTCATAATGTTGTTTACCCCAATAATGTGGGTTTAAGTACCGAAGTGTGGGTTGTTTTACCATATTTTGAATTAGTATATTTTTCATGGCTATGCGTGATTTCATGATTTATGAATATTTTAACTTATGAATTAGCCTACTAAGTTTCAAGTCAAGTTTTGCATGATTTATGATAAATATTAGGGCATTGAAGAAAGGTCTTAAAGTTATGATTTGACAAAGATATAAGCATGTTGACAAAAGTCCTAAAAGATGTTTATGAAGGTCCCGAAGATGAAAGGACAATACTCACTTGGTGGTTCCTTAAGTTTGAGCTACTCTTAAGATTGCTACTTATGATTCTAAGTGTCACCAATTGACTAAGTATATATTTTAAAGATTACATGGGATGACTTAGCACTAATTGAGGCATCGACGTGGGGTTTGGTAAGGGAACCCTAGAAGCAACCCTTTGCCCCATTAACTATGTGCCACCATAGGAGCCCTTGTAGGCTAGGCTAGTAGATCCACGTAGGTCATTTACGATATATGATGATGCATGTGAAGTGACAGAGTTCCACTAGACAAGTGGTCTCTCTGTGCCAACATAAGGAGCTATGTTGGATCCCATGTAGTAGCTCACATAGTCTTATATGTCTGTTATGGTCTGCTCTCACAAGTTTATGATTCTATGACATGGTTCTATCACACGTGTTCTTTTATATGCATGACTTTTATTCATCTTGATACGATATTCCTTGTACATGCTTAAGCTCATGCTAAAGTTCCATTTATCATCCCATACACGTTTATCTTTACTTATGAATGATGACATTACAATTTCATATTTGCATCTAAAATACTTAGTACATTCTAAAAGTAGTAACACATGTTTTTCTTACATGATTTAACCATGTAGAGATAAGTGATCCTCCACTGGCTCGTGGCTAGTTCTTCGACATTCAAGATTAGTATTTTTGTGGTTAGCCCTTAGTCTGGGTCTCTATCAATTTTTATTCTTGCTTTGTATTTATGATATTGACGTATATATTGGCCTTTTGAGGCTTTTACATTCTATGTTGTTAAAATTTGGAATCTTTTCTATTTGATGGAAATCGATCATTACAATTCCGTCCATTCAAGTTTAGTTGGTATGCCTTTATGGATAATATGTATTAATTTTCTTTTTAATGTTGCTTCATTGTCATAATGTTGCCCCATAGACCTTATCTCTTTTATTTCTGCAAATGTTTTAAGTTTTATGCCTATGAATGCTTGAGATACTAAAAATGGCTTGGGGGAGGTATCTTCGAGTATCTCATTCGTCATGTGACAACTAGGCCCTAGGCCGGATCGTTATAGTTAAGTACTTATAAATATTGTAAAACCTTGACTTGTGAAATAATTGTGAAATTGTGAATGCTTGTGAACTTGTGAAATTATCCTGTATTGATTGTTGAATATATGATCTATGTGGACATCTTGTTTATCCTTATACTTATGAGATGATTATTGTGTTATGTTGACATATATTGTTTGACGTTCAATTGATAATGAAAAGCCGAAGGGAAATGGTTCCGGCTAAAGTTGTACTGATATTAAGATTGTGATAAATTAAGGCTAGTATTGATGTTGAGACTGTACTGAGATTGATATTATGGTGATATTGAGATTGCATATATTGAATTCACTTGTTACTTGTGCATTGATACCTGTGTTGGCTATAGCCGAGAGATGAGCAAGGTAACGTATGGATTGGTGGTTGAGGTCTCTACCTGTCAATGATTAGACGAGGTTTCTGTCGGCATGCCGAGGTAATGTTTTGGCATATGATTAGCTGAGGTTGTTGCCGACATGATATAATCAAGGTTTATGCTAATCGAGTGAGCATTGGTCGATGTCATTTCTGACAATGTTCATAGATACATGGTTTATGTGAGACCCCCATGGCTTTTGGTCTGAGGTTATCAACAGATGTGTATCATAGGACATACATGCATCATGATTATTTGACATTTCATAGCATTATTCACATTTATTGCATTCACTCCATTTCACATTATTCTTTATCTGGAGTTTTGATATATGTGTTGTGTTGAATGCTTTAAACTTTGTACATTGTGAAGAATTAATTATATGGACACTGTGAATGCTTATGATATTGATGGACTATGGTATTGCTTGGCTTTGGGAATTTGTTGTATATTTTGAGATGTATACTATGGTATGTGTTTATATTTGTATTATTGTTGTGTTGGGACTTTCTGGGTGCAGGTGTGTAGTTCGACGGTATGTGGTTAGGTGGATAGGAGTACTTGTATTTTTTATTGCTTTACTTTAGGTTAGTTTCCATTTGTTGAGCACTGTGTTATTTGATTCTCACTCCTTGCTACATTTTTTTAGGTTGTGAGCTCGGTCCCTCTTACTGGACTTCCCTGTTACAGGATCGAGTATTTGGATCACTTGAGAGGTAGCTACTTGTCTCTTCAACAGGCCCTCAAGTATTCTTTATTATGTTATGTTCTATTTGAGGACTAGATATGGAGACTTGTATTATCTTTTGAGTATTGTTACTATTTAGAGGTTTGTACATGTGACAACAATTCTTGGATGGTTGTAGTTTGGATTCCTTATGCTTATCTATCATTATATTATGTTGTATTATCTTCCGCTTTTATTATTATGTTGGGTTGTTTAGTTTTGGACTGATTCATTTTGGTGGGATAGATGAGTGTCATCACACTCGAATTTCGAGTCGTGACAATTACTATAATATGCACACAAGAAGAATAGTTGATTTTATGTGTTTGTCTAAAAGCCATGCCTTTACAAGAAACATTAACTATTGCAAAAGGATAAAATTTTATGCTAAATATACACACAAAATTATTTTATTGAGATAAAATAAATTAATTTTTATAAAAAAATTAGCTATTAATTAAAATATGATACGTTTATATGTATAAAGAGGCAGCACACAAACATTATAATCATAAAATGAATAAACTAATAGTGATCAACGTCATAAATAATGACATAAAATAAAAATAAATAGTTATAGTCCAAACGAAAATCTGCAAATCTTATAATCTCCTTCTATTCTAATAATAAACATGACAAGCGGAGTAATACGTAAGATTTTAGGGCCTCAATCTTAAACTAGCGATGATCGACAACAGATGCAAAAAAATTATTTTTTGTTAACTTTCTTCATAAAAATGTTAATTTTTTTCCAATATTTTTTCATGACTATTTTTTTATTTATCCGTGAAGCCCTTGATGACAATCAAAAGCCAACACGCAGAACTTGCAATAAAAAAAAAAGAGAAATTGAGGAAAATAACAAATTCTTAATAATCAACACAACAAATAAAAAGAGGAACTTTTCATTTTCAAATCTAAACATAACAACAATAAAATAATTCTGAAACCAACATATAATCAACAAACTTAAATAAAATCACAAGATAAATAAAGTGTCACGACCCGGAAAGGGGGCCTAGATGTGACATGGCGAAGGAGAACCCGAAAGTCCTCGACCAAGCCATCGTAGAATCACCACTCACATCATCGGTTCAGAAGAGTGGAAAGTAAACACATAATACATAATTCTAGGGGAAACGTGGCTTTGGACTCAAGCTATGGATATGTTACCAGGAATGGGATAAGCATGAATCACATAGCACATAACAAGTATTTCTAAGGAGGGGTAAGTAGGACTCAAGCTATGGGGGCATACCATGTTAGGGGACCTTCCACATAAGCACATTCCCAACATTCACAATCTCATAAACATAATCATAAGCATAATCAAACATCATTTCCATAACAATTCCCAATAGTCATAATATCCCAATAAAGCATAATACAACGTGCAAGAGTTTAGTATGTCCAACATAGCCTCTACATAAGAAGAGCGTGCCTCGACATAGTTTGGGCTCACCCTCAATACATAGAACAAGAAAATAACTAATACAAGGGAGATAAAAGTTGGCTATTGCCCTTGAAACAAAGGGCTCACCACAAGCTAGTAACTCCAAAGATGTCACTCGTCGTCCGCCGGAAGATAGAAATCATCACCGGTCCCTACATGGTTACAACATGTAGATGAAAGTATGAGTTAGCACAAAATATGTACTAAGTATGCGGGTATTCAATGCATATGGCAATATAGTATGACCAAACGAAATGACAAGGGGACAAGTGATACGAAAGAAGTGCACATAGCCAAGGGGAATATATTATAATAATATGCCATGCCATGATACATGAAATGCAACCTAGGATCATATTATAGCGGGGATGTTGCCTCAATCGATATCGGAGGAGACCCGAGCGAGCTACTACTTGGATCCGGTCTACTTTCCAGGTAGATCCCTAGTCAACCCTTCAACAAGGGGATACATAAAAAGTCAATCCTAATCTAGGGAGATATCCCATGTTGGCACATGGTTTGACGGAAAGGAGTATAAGCCTTTGGGGCTAGTCCACCCCGACTCCAATCCCTCGGTACTAAGCCTCATCCCACAGGAATACATATATATATCTATGCAAGCTTTTCAAAATGGAGATTGACATTCTTTTCAAAACCATGCATCATTAGCCAACCCTAAACATGATCAAATCCATATCCATACTTAGGCTAAAATCCAACAAGAATTTCCATAATCATTTCCATATCAATGCAATAGGAGTAGTTCATCTACATTACTTATCATATCAAGCCTCATAACATAACATAGTGGTGCAAGCACCCATAATGCTCAAAGAGCCATAACAAGAGACTATGTGATCACAAGCCTT
>JBCEWC010021144.1:0-10600 GCA_038996855.1 Solanum aculeatissimum | reverse complement strand
GGATGATTTTGCAAGAAAGATGATTTTCCCCAAATTTCTTCAAGCTTTCATCAATGGAGGTCAAGAGGATTGAGAGACTTTTGGTGAGATTTGAGTGTTTTTTTTAATTAAAAAGGCCCTTGTGATGGGCCACGGGCTAAACGACACCCCCAGGCTTTAACATAAATAAATAAAGGAAAAAGGTACATGGAAGGAGAATTCAACCGTACCTCCTCCCTAGGATGGTACACCAAGGCCAACCCACTAAGATGGACCAATAGTCCCTATTTCTAATGAAGCAAACCAAGAAACAAATCCTAAGAGAGGACTCATCTCTTTTACATTTAATCTAGTAAAGTGGTAAACAAGGGAGACTCTCCCCTTACATAAGTAAAAGGAAAATAAAAACTAGACCCAATCCTAGCAACTATCTTCATAGTCAGCTTTTAGGATCATTTTCATATTACAGGAGGTCTCCTGTGAAGGTTGTGCCCCCTGACTGTTCATGGGGTTTTTTTAATTCTCTTCAGCTTCCTCCTTTTTAAAGTTAGTTACCTGCATCCTGTCCATCATGAAATAAGCTTGGGTCTCTCTTGGAATCTGATTAACATCATGGTAAACTTGAGGATTGTTCAACTTCTGACTATGTTTACCAAGTGAGTCTGCCACCTGGTTGGCTTCTCTAAGAGTATGCTGACATTGGAATTATTGTATTTGGGCCCTATAATATTGTAAATTACTTAACCCTTTTAGGATCTTCCAAGGTGGGGCTGCAAAATAATTTATCCATCTGTTTAACAGTTCTGAGTCCACTTCCAACTGAACCTTGCTATACCCCAGGTGCACACACCATCTTAGTCCTATTATTGTTGCCTCCACTTATGCTTGATGGTTGGTTCCTTGGCCTAGAGGGTAGGCATATGCTATGATAAGGTTTCCATATTTATCTCTCACTATGCCTCCTGCACCTATTTTCCCTGGGTTACTAATAGCACTACCATCTGTATTCAATTTCACCCAGTGATCAGTTGGTTTAATCCACTGTACCTGAGTGATTTTGGTTTCATGATAGCATCTTTCAATCTGAATGGTTAAATCTTTCCAACTATAGGGCCAATATATAAAGGGGATATCCTTCCTCATAAGCATAAAGATGTATTTAGAAACCATATACTTGACCTTAGCTGTATTGGGGCTTGTCCCTTCATATTTAGTGGAACATCTATGTTTCCATAACTTCCAGCAAATGAAAATTGGAACAGCTTGCAGGACCAGTATGTGAGCCTCATTACTATATTTAGCTTGCCACCACTTTCTAACATACTGCCTTAGAGGGCTCAATTCTGTGTTTATGCCCAGGAAACCTGCAAAGTACACCCAAATGCTTCTGGCAAAGTTACCAGTCAGGAACATGTGGTCAAAGGTATCCCATCTAGGATTGGAGCAACAGTAGCATTGATTGGGCTCATATCCAAAGCTGATCAGCTTTTCATTAGTGGGTAATTTACCTCTCATGGCCATCCATAGCAAAAAGGAACACTTGAACTGTATGGACTTATGCCAGGTATACTTGTAAATGTTATTTTGCTCTCTTTTCTCCCTTATCAAATTCCAGGCTGAAAAGGTTGAGAATTCCCCATTAGTATTGAGTTTCAAGATTGGTTTATCAGGTATGCCATTGAGAACCTGGATTGGGGTCTTTAGGATGGCCTCAATATATTGGTGTGGAGCAGTATTAGTAATCCTCTCCTGATCCTATTGTCTATTCTACATAAAATCAACCACCTTTTTGTTGTTCAATCTGCAGCTAACCTCATTGAAGTGAGCCAGAGGACCTACTCCTAGCTAATCATCCCACCAAAAATAACAATTCCCAGAATACACCTTCCATTGAATATGAGATTCAACCAGATTTAGAAAGGCTAAAAGGGGCATGGGATTAAACCAAATTATGAATTTACCATTAATGAAATAGACAGGATCACAAAATAGGGCCTCACAGAAGGCTGCCCAGGGGTCGTGTACACCGTGAACCTATCTGTGAGACCACACTTGGTCTCGTCTTCGACTTGAAATCTCGAGGGACTTTCTGGATCAACTCACGGGGAGTCTCATGGACCGTGTAGCTGTACACGAACTGTGTACTGGTCCGTGGAGCATCACTTGGTCCGAAGTCCACCCCCGAGCCTTGACAACCTACTAGAACACTTCACGGAAGCCTTTCACGGACCGTGAAGGTTCACACAAACCGTGAAGTGGTCTGTGGAGTTCCACTTGGTCCGGGGCTTGGTCCAAACTCCAAGAAAGCTTATAGGAACAACCCAGGGGACACATCATGGACCGTGAACCACCAAACGGTCTGTGACCCCTCACTTCAACTCTATTCTGAATCCTTTTTTCAGCATACTTCTTAATACTGGCATCCTCACTGCCAGGGCCATAACTTCCACATCCGAACTCCAAATCGAGTGAAACCAATTGCGTTGGGAAGATAACTCGAAGATATTAGATTTGATATATAATAGCCCACACAGTTCATATTATACCAAGAGCTATGGATTTGCAAAGTCCATGTTGCCTAGCCAGCTTTACAACCTTCCACTAAAATAATTTCTTTGAACCCGGCCACTTACATACAACCCATTACTACCAAAATTCAACCATGACGAGTTCAACACTAACCTTGACCAACCATTATGAATTTCAAAACTTTTTGGGTCATTACAAAACCACCTCCCCTAGTTATACCTCTACCTCCATATTAGGCACCTGAGAACTATCCAGATATATGGACCTTTTTGGGGTCCCTAAACTCAACTCTCTGCATGAGCTCCATATCTTTGGCAGAACTAATAATTAACTGAAAATATGTGTCATCTCTAGACACCGAAAACATTGACTGTCTGATAGAATATGTCATCCCTCTCACAAATTGGTATACTCTCTATGCCTCAGTAGGAAGTATATATGTAGTATGTCGAGCTAGATAGCAGAAATAAATCTCATACTCAAAAACTATCTTGGTACCCTATCTCAAACCCTTGAACCTCATACTATTTTTCTTACAGACACTTCAAGGAAAAAATCTATCATAGAAGGAACTAAAAAATATCTCCCAAGTCATCAAGAGAGACCCAATTGGAATAGTTCCCAAATAAGTCCTCCACCACTCCCTAGCTAGTCCAAAATTTTGGAGAGTAACATAACGTACCTGATGTTTCTCAAGCCACTCCTCCTTTTTGAGGTAAAGCGGTCATCAAGTAAATAACCTAACAATGGTTAGGATCGTTCCCAGGAGGAATATTGTAGACTCCAGAATCACTTCAATGCACCTTGAGAGTGATTAACCTATTATCTTCCGAAAAAAGGGGGTTTTGAAAATAAGAATGTAAAGTAAACTAAATGAATACAAGTAATGAACAATAAGTGGAAGCGCTAACTAAGGTCAAGTGTTTCCCACGAATCCCTAACATGGTAATATCAGACACATGCAATTCTCTTCTGATGTGTAGGTGCAGGACAGTAAGTTAGATTTACCTAAGTCTTTGATCCAGCAAATAGGTAAATTTCACCCCAAAACTTGATCTGTATCCATGGTGTGGCACTACTAATCTATAGTCTTATCCAGTACAACCTCCCCTTAATTTGGTTAAGTTGATTAGACGAGAAAAAAGTCGATTGTCTCTTGTTAATTACCTCTTTTCCTATTCGTCACTTCCTTGATCCAGCAAGTGATACTAGGTGAGTTCTAGCATTGGCAACCGTTAAAAATCAATTAAAGTAAAGAGTTAATACGTCCTAACACACCTTTAAAGAATTACATGTTAATCGATTTTACCTTGTTAGTTCATCATGGTTTCCACAATCCTACTTGTGGATTTAGCTATGCATTATCAGTGTAAATGCAGA
Source organism: Solanum aculeatissimum (assembly GCA_038996855.1). Taxonomy (NCBI): domain Eukaryota; kingdom Viridiplantae; phylum Streptophyta; class Magnoliopsida; order Solanales; family Solanaceae; genus Solanum; species Solanum aculeatissimum. The sequence goes on along the minus strand of JBCEWC010021144.1, from coordinate 6,712 downwards.
GATTATGATGTAGAAGAACATAATTAAGAACTTACAAGATGAAATTAAAATCATAAAATCTAACTCTTAAATTAAGATCACGAGTTTAAATCAAGAACACACAATGTATGATAAATCCTAAGTATATCCACTAAAACAAGGTTCAAACTTCATTATCTCTAAAAACTTAATAAAAAATAACCTAAAAACCTATTTATATTAAGTAAAATACAAATCCAAAATGAACTTGGAAAACTGTGTTGACAAGCTTCACGGGACCTCTTTACGGCTCGTAAACCACTTCACAGCCCGTAGATCGGGGTTTCGTGTATTCTAGTAATGTTCAAGAGTTGACTTCTACGAAACCATTCAACGGCCCATGTAAGATTCTACAGCCCATGGAAGGTCTCGTCTGATGACTTTTCAGCATATCTCTAGTTTCTGAGCCTCAGGACATGACCATCATTCTATGGCTCGTGTAACATTGTATGGCTCATGGATCCTCCTCGTAGAATTGACTTCAACTTTGCACCCCTCATTGGAATTGAATATGAAACCCTCTCCATGACTGGTGGACTACCCCATGACTCGTGGAAGGTCTTGAGGAACACCAAAAACTAGCAACCTCAGTATATTTCTCTCAAAACTTTGCCAACACTGTAATCCTGCAAAACAAAAACAAAAACACGATCAAATCTACTAACATCACATTGAGAACACATAAAATTTCAAGTTTTAATCATTAAAACTGCTACATTTTGGCAGCACATTAACACCCTCACCTTAAAATTGTTGCTTGTTCTCAAGCGACGGACTTAATCTATATAGGTAGTATAGCAACATATAGACTCAAAACCAAAGGCATAAACTCAATCAAAATCCAACATAGACACCCACATTATATTTCAACCTCAGATCAGATAGCCATCTTGCAAACTAACACAAATCAATATGCTCAACAGTGTAACTATGACAAGTCATGCAATTATAAATAAGCAGCAATCCCTAAATTAGTCCGACATTAACAATGCAATTCAAGTGCCCTCACAAAAAGAAGTCCTATTTTCCCTCTCAGTATAAAATTTTCAAAATCAATGCTTGGGACGATACTAGATTACTCTCACTCATAAAGACATTTAGATAGCATGGTCAATACTATATGTTTGCCCCTATACTCATGACTAGTACTTTCAACTATTTAGGTTAGGATAACTTTAGGAGTTGCTAAGCTCTTCACGTAGTCTCAGGGGGCTTTGATGTGATATTTTGGAAACATAGTGACTAATGGCCCTCCTTGACACTACGAGTTCTACACTTTTGCCTTACCAACCTATGTTTTAATTCACTCTCCCTTTTCTCCTATTTTGAACCTTTTAGGGTGCCTATTTTTTCACTCTTTTGCAAATTCTTTTATCTTTACCATATTGATTAGGCACTTATTTACTTTTTTTCTTTTTTAGGCACCCTACTCTCTATTTACTTCCCTTTTTTTTGCAACACTAATTTTCCCTCCCTTTTTTATAACTTTTCTTCACTAGCCACCCTCAACTTATACTTTTAGCCTGCGTTGAGGTACACATTATCCATCCTTCGAACCAAGACCACTTTTGTTAGCCACCCTCAACATAGGTTTTATGCCTCAGTCAAGGTGCACAATGTTCAATGATGGACAGGGCTAATTTTAGGATCTAATCATGAATTTGGGTAAGGTTTCTTAGGTATTTACAATCAAGAGGTCAATTTTAGGCTCAAATACAAGGATCAAAGGATACATAGAACATTTGGTCGGTTAATTTTAGGCTAAGTGGACTATTACAAACAACGGCCTAAGATCCTCTCATAACCGACCAATCTACAACAAAAATAAAAGTAATAAGGCAAGTTCTGAATTGAAACACAATACTAAATCATACAATTAAGCTTACTCACACATGACATTGCTTTACATGTTAATACAGACTATCAGATCATGTTTTTCATCATAATTTAGCCTAACTTATAAGAACAAGCATTGTTAGACAACTAATCATGCAAGGTTTCTATCAAAACTAACTAAACCAAAAACAATTAGTGGGTACCATTTAAAAAAAACATAACTATGTCATAGATATAAGTAATAAATATTATTAATACTACCTAAAAATCCTAAACATGCTAGTTCAACAGAAAAATAAATATTCGTAGGGAAAAAGAACACAGGCAAGAAAACCCTTTGGATAAAAAATTGGGATAGTTATAGGTCAAGGCTACTAAGACTTCACTGAGGCCTATAACTACCCACACCCCATCGAAAAAGTTGTGCATTATCCCCAATGCGCACATAATATAAAAAATAAAGAGCAGGGTTCAAAAAGAATATACTTGGGTGCCAAAATGCCTCACTCATCTCGAGATAGTCCTCCCTCCACCTGACTGGTGGGCACCTTGCTAGTAGGAGCTTGTCCTGAGGGCCCAGCACCCCTCGCTCTCTCGCGCTCTCAAGCTAGCCGCAGCTCCTCATCTTGCCTTTATCTGGCGTGGGTAATCTCAAGCTCCTACTCCTCCGTCAGCCTCATCTCAAAGCATACAGTATCAGGATCATCTGTGTGGGGCCTCTTCCTGAGGGAAGGCATAGGTGGCTTATCTGGAGCAAATACGTTGACCACCAACTCATCTAGAAAGGTTGGTGGGACATCAATAGGGGCAGTCAAGGTTGTATTCATCTGGGCTTGGAGCTGTTGAAGCTCCATTAGGATGGCCGCCAAATCTAGAGGCCTCACTAAATTGAGTCTCTACTGGACCCACCTCTCAAATGCATCTTTGCAGGCATCCATGGGAATGAGATTCTCCCAAATAACTACAATTGTGAATGCCTGCATGTTGGTCTCTACCTCGGAGACAACCTGGCAGACGCAAGGTCTTAACTGTTGCACTAACTGAGTCAATTGGGACTCAATGCGGGCATGTCGCTATGCCGGGAACTAAAATATTACAGTAGACACAAAGGTGATGCCTGTGGGTACTAAATTAGATATTGGGGCCACTAGAGCAGGTATATCAAAAGAGGACCCCCCCCCCTCTCCATATAGGTCTCAGTCTGTGGAGGATTCTCAATAGTAGGTGCAGTAACAAAAGTGGTAGATGACTCAAGCGGTGACACTAGAGCGAACATCTCTGGCATTAGTACCTGAGGCCTCGATGATTCCCAGAGTGTAACCGGATTATCATCAGCCTTAATTAGGCTGGCATCAAGCGTATGTTGAACCTCTACTAATGCATCCACATAGTGAATAACATCCACACCCACTGCTAAGCATAGTTAGTGAATAAAGTATGGGAAGGGATGGTCGTGGACCTTTTTAGGGTTGCTCATGTATCTGCTCTAAAATAAGGGTGACCTAATCAATATCGTAGCCATCCAAGATGTTGGTTACTAGAACTGCATGGTTTAGCGTCAGTGTATTGTCTGCAAGTATCAGCCAAATCCGTGAAAGAACCACTGCCCACCAAATCTTTCGAGAAAACTAAGGGAAGCCTTGACTATAGGCTCTGCTAATGTAGTGATCCATGTGGGGTCAGACCCATCTGCTTCTATCTGGGCAGCAACGCATCTTATCAAAGCAGCTCTGCACTCTGGGCCCCTCATCACGCCCAAGTCTCGAGTCTTCCCCACTCTATAATCAAACTCGATTGTGGATCTGAGGGGGGAGAACTCAGGCCCAAACAATATCCAACGAATGGTCTCCTCTGATATATCCACCTGTGGGCCTCTCATCATGACCTTCTCCAATCTCAGCTGGGCAAAATTCTTCTTCCCCTTGAGAAGTGAGTTATGTATTATGGCGGCGTAGGAGATAAAGAACTCTCTCACCAATACCGGTAAGTACCTCCCTACTGGTTGTGCCAACCACTGGAGCCTAAAGCAAACTATAGTTTCCTCGCGCCCTAGGATACTATTGAGTCCTGTAGAGATGACTCGTGGCTCCTCAAAGATAGAATCAGTGGGCTAGCCCTGCTCATTTCGCTGCATGTCCTACACAGAGATGGCCCACAAGCACCCGACGCACCATCTGCTGGCTTGGGTATCTAGTGAAGTATCTGGTCCTCGGAGGCCTGAAGATGAGGTAGAGTCTGACCCCTCCCTAGATTCGGGCTCGGACCCTCCCTCAGAAGAGGTCATATGAATGTTGCTACTAGCCTTGTCACCTCCCTCGTCAGATTGGGAAAACGAACCACGATCGTCTGCGTAGTGGCTTTCCTCGTAGTAAACTGAGTCTGTCATGGCTCAGTGTCTGGATCCATCTGAACACCGAGCTCCTCTACAGGTCCACTAGACTCGAGGTATGCTCAGAATTAGTGAGTTCATCCCGTAGGTGATCACTCATGGCCCAAATATCATCTTTCCTTGGAAGTGGAGCCATGGTACTTGCAAAACCATATTCACAAAACTAATTAGTCCCATGAATTGAAAATCAAAAAGAAAAATGAAAATTGGACTGGAAAAATAAGGGTCTGCGAGTACCCCCTTATGAGTCATGAAATAAACTACGAGTCGTAAAGGAGTCTCATGGATATAGTGTTCAGCAATTTTTAGTCACTAGAATAATCTATGAGATTGGGCATGACTCGTGTAATAGTCTATGAGTCATGGACTGGGTCGTAGATGAGATCCTAGATTAGGTATCACACAGGTAGGACTCTACGAGACCTATCTATGAGTCGTGGAACAATCTATGACTTATAGAAGGTCTCGTCTAATGGAATCTCAGAAACTTTAGTTTCTAGAACTTTTCACAAGGGGTAACTATGGCTCGTGGAATGTTCCACAGGTCATAGAAAACCCTCGTGAACCTGTTTCCAAACTCTAAACTTTTCAAAGTCCATCATACAAGTCCCAAAGCGACCAATTTTTCAACAATTTACTAGAATCATAATGAACTCACACATCCCCACATAGTTTTCACATCGATCAATCCCCATCCCCACATGCATTTTACTTAAAGACGACCCCATCGCAAGCAATTTAACATGTGAACCTAATGGTCCGACCTATGTTTAAATGTTTAACCATACAATAATTTAATTCAATTCAATTCAATGGTCTAAACATTGTGAGCATCCAATTGGCTACCCGAATATTTTCTAACAAACTAGTTCAATCCTAACCTCGGCAATTATATTGATATCACGATATATGATCGGGATTAGAAATAATGAGTTCACCCAATGGCACAAAATCCCACTCAAATTAATGATCAACCAAAATATAGAACTAACTCAATAAATTTAGGCTTTAGGGGCCAACATCTTACCGAAATGATGTAGTTTTGATTGAAATTAGAAAGAGGAACAGAGAGAGGTCGAGAAACCCTAGAAAAAGCTTCATCAAAAAATGGTAGGGGTTGTTGGTCGCGAGTTCAAATTGATCGTAGGGTCAGTTGGGTAGGGTATTTTGGGAAATGTTTGGATAAATATGGGGTCAAAATAATTTTGATCCCATTTATATACAAATCGAGTCAGCTTTTAAATTCACTGAGTCGGGCCTTACGAAACTCCAATATGGCTCATGGAATATTCCATGTCTCATAGATCACAGTCTCAAATGGGACTGGAACCCTAACTTGAAACCTGCACTCTACGATACCTTACACGAGTCGTGGACATAGATACGGCTCATAAAAAGTGTTTTATAGAGTACTCCTGATACTTAGAAAAATTAGAAAAACTTACCTGGAGTCCACGAGCCCCATTCATGATCCATATTTTAATATACAGATCGTCACGTTGGCTCGTGAACTGGAGTCCATGTATGTTTTCTCACTGGAAGGTTCTACAAGCTAGTATACGAGTCGTATAATAAAGTATGGCCTGTATAATCAGTCGTAGAATAAGACTTTTGGCCTAAAATGGCCAGCTTGGCCTTGCACATGCAGAACCTATATAAACACACTTTTACCTTATATACCACCAGTCCATTATTCAAAATTTTCAAGAAAAACTACTAAAAATAAAAACTACCTAGTATTCTAAAACTAAAAAGCAAACAACAACCATCCTATTATATCAAATAACTTAGGTTGCCTCCTACAAAATACCTGACTTATTGTCGTGGCACGACATGGACTTGATGATTACTCAGAATTCATCAACAACCCACACTTGCATCTTGAGATCATCTAGCCTCTTCATCGTTTGACAGGCATTGAAAATAATTTCTTCGTCGTTCAATCTAAACTTGAGTTGGCCGAATTACATATCTACTAAGGCTCGTAAAGTGTCTTGGAAGAGCCTTCCCAAGATGATTGGGACGTCAAAGTTGACATCACAATACAGGATCACAAAGTCTACGGGGAAGATGAACCAATCAACTTTGACGAGGGTGTCATAAAGTATCCCCACAGGTAGGGGTGGGCATGGTACGGTACGGTACGGTATTTAAAAATTCGGTATGATAATTTTGATATTCGGTATCTAAAAATTTGATACCATTACCATACAAAATTAACTCGGTATAGTTCGGTATTTTTAAATTTAGTTTCGGTATTTTTCGGTATGGTATTCGGTAACCATAATTATCGCTTATCGAGCTGCACATACATTTCTTAGATCAAACTTTATAGTATACATTTCATTGTTCAATGTTCACCAACTAATAATGGTACATATAAATACAAAAAATAACCAAGTATGAAGTTCATTAGCTGGAACATAAGAAACTTGTCCCCAAAAATTGCTCCACTGTGACATTCTCAAT
>JBCEWC010021143.1:0-10600 GCA_038996855.1 Solanum aculeatissimum | reverse complement strand
TTTCATAAAGTTTATGTGTTCTAGCATGATTAATGTGGTCTAGCATAAACGTATGTGTTATCTATTATTCATGTAAGAAGCACGATCCTTATATGCTTCCGCTGCGCATATAATTTTCCAACAATAAATGCTTAAATTTAAGGCAGCACCCTATGCAAGTGATAAGTTGGGTGATATGTATAGCACTAACAAACAAAGAGCACGCTTGATTGGTTGGGAAAAAATGACTAAAGTGGTGAAATTTATTTTAGAAATAAACAGGTATGTATTAGGTTAAAATTGTTTAGTTGAAAAAAAGTTGTCAATATGTTTGACACATAAATATTGTAAAACACTTTTTAAAATTAAAATGAATGAAATACCTTTAAAGTGTTACACATTATAAAATACTAATTATTACTCTAAGTTTTTATTTCTAAATTAAATTAAATTAGAATTGATTTATTTTAATTCAACTTTAATATACATTTTGATTATATAAGTTAATTTATATGTATAAGTTATTTTTAAGTTTTAAAATATATAATTTTGATAAAACACATGAAATATTTGAGATATTTTTTTTTAATTAAATTTACAATAAGTAATGCTTATATTTCTTTCTTATCATAAATAATTTATAAAGAAAAAAATAAAAAAAGTAGAAAATAATTTAGAGGGAAAAAAAGAAAGAAAGAAAGAGCAAGAAAAAGAAGAAAAAACATAAGAAAAGAAAAGATGGAAGAAGGAAAAAAATGAAAGAAAGAAAGAGCAAAAAGGGAAAAAGAAAGAAAGAACAAAATAGAAAAATTAACGGAAGAAAAAATAGGAGCAAAATAATATAAAAATTATAAACAAATATTAGGGATAAAAAGATAAAATTATTAGTCAAACATAATAACTTTGAAGCAAAAAAAAAAGGGAGAAACTAACTTTTAACTTTTGACTTTTTAAAGTCATTTTAAACTTATTTTAAGATATTTTAAAATGTATCAAACACTTTCAAAAATTAAAAAGAATTTAAAAACATATTTCACTAGCTTTTAAGTCCATCCAAACACCTCAAAGCCATGAACCATGTCTCCAATGAGCATATGTCAAATATTCCTCCAAAAAATGTCTCGGATTAAACAAGCTTAAATTATGACAAAGTTATTAATTATCCACTTAATTTATGGTAGGATTCTTTCACCCTTCTGAACTTTACTCTACTAATTAATTATTGTTTTGTACTTTATTCAAGCATTGGATTTCTATCTCATATCGATCAATTAAGAGGGGTTAGGAAAAGAACATGTCAAAGTTGCAATCATTTTTTTTTTCAAATTATTCTATAACTGCATAAGCCCTTGCTGTGTGCCACAAATTATCCTTCAAACTCCACATATCATTTGAATCTATATATGTGGGTACCTTATATCTATGTGGTTTACCTATCCCGTTACAACATTTCTTTCTATTGCACCTAAAATTTCTATTTCTACTAATGTTTCTTGTTTTTATTTATGCATGGTTCTTATGAGGTTAAATTGCATAATGAATCCCATTCTCACTTTAAAGAGATAAGTTTACATCCATTATCTAATGTTTTGGATCAACTAATCCAAGCTTCTCTTTTCTTTACCATGTTGTTTGATTGCATCTTATAATTCTTTGCGAGCCATTTATTTTAGCATTGGATGCGCAAAGCCCAAGGAATACTTACCGAAGAAAAATGTTAAACATTTGAATAAGAAGATCGGAGCCTAGCTACTTTCGCATGATGAGTTTCCTCATTTCAAATTATATAAAGTTCTCAAGGTCATAAGACTCTAGGATGGTTTACAGATGATGAGAAAGAAATGAAAGTTCATTTTGGGTTGATTTTACTCTCCTTGATCAGAAAATGGAGTGACTTTACTGCTAGAGGAAAGAAAATGACTTTGACAGAGTCGAAACATGCCTCTGCTAGACAAAGAGAAGGAGAAGAATTTTAATGTATTATATCATTTGATTCTTTCATATACAAACTGATAGAACCTCATCAATTCAAAAGTCTCAACTCTTATAGTTTATGGGTGGTTGAAAATTTTCACTTTAATATTTGTAGTATATACTTTAATTGAGCAGTAATTTTATGATAATTTTCGAGATAAGTGTAAAAAATATATCTGAATTATCCTTTTTTATTTGAATTTTTTATAAAAACTATTGGAAGTGTAAATTTCATACCTAAACTATCAGTTATTAGTTTGAAAAACACACCTCTTTCTTTTATTCCACTCTCACTTTGGTGTGTGTAATACACTCTCTTTTTTATTTTATTTTTTAAAAAAAAGGCTACATCATACTCCACATGAACAAACATTCCACCTTGATTAAAAATAAATAAATTATAGTATTAGTTAAAGTTAAATATTAAAGTATTATTATTTCAAAAAATATTATAAAATAAATATAAAATATTTTTCTTAATCCACTCCACAACTTTCTCTCACCATAACCCCCCCACCCTACCCTAAAATAATAATTTAGATATTATTTTAATTTTTTTTTAAATAATTCTACCTTACTCACCTAATCCCCCACATTCATTTTTCTCATTTTTAGAAGATTTCTTTTTACATGCCGCAAGATTATTTTTTTCAAGATAATATTTTTTATTTCTATTATATTCGATACACAAGTAAGACAAAAAATTTCTAAAAATATGTGTACATATCTATAAAAAAGATTTTAAAAATGTTAAAAAAATAAAAATACATTAGGAGCGGAGGGTTAGATGAGGGTAAGATAGAATTTTATTTATTTTAATAAATAAAAATAATATCAATTATTTTAGGAAGGACGGGAGGAGGGGTTGAAGTTTGAATTTCTTAAAAATATTTTATAAAAGAGATTTAAAAAAATAGAAGGGCGGGGAATTGTCGGGGGGTGGGGGTGGAGGGGGTATGCGGGTTGGGGTGTGGGGGTGGAGTAGGTGAAAACAAATTTTAAATTTTATTTTTTTTAAAATAATTATTTTTAAGAAAATATTATTGGAGAAAATATTAATACTTTAATCTTTAACGTTTAACTAATATTAATAGTTTATTTAATTGTTGTCAATGTGAAATATTTTATCCATGTGACAAGGTTTTTTTTCAATAAAAGAAAGTGTATTAAACACACCACTAATGTGTGTTTTTCAAACTAATGAGTGATAGTTTAAGTGTGCAACTCATACTCTCAATAGTTTAGGTATGAAATTCAATAAAAGGAGATAATTTAGGTGTATTTTTTGACACTTATCACATAATTTTTTTTATATTCTTTGCATCTAATAAATACAAGGGATGTAAAAATTACTTAGAATTTTAACTTTGTACTTGTATTTGATATCTGTAAAATAATGAGATTTGGTTTTAACTTTGTACTTGTTGTGTTTGATATTTGAGAAATAATGAGATTTGGTCAATTTTAATATGAAAGAATAAATTAAGGCAGTAAAATTATTTTGACTATTATAAGTGTGTACACATCACGATTTGGGGGTGTGGAGGAGCTATTATAGTCCAAAATTCCTCATGTACAATGCCATTATGTAAAATACAATGCATAAAAGAAGACTTATTTTTCTATTAATAATTTTTTTTCTATATGTGTAATGACCCTCCTGGTCATTTTCATCTTACTTAGAAAATTTTAGCGTTTAGAGCTTTCTTGTAGTGATCCCAAAATATGTATGACTTGCTGACACAAATAGTTCGATCGTCCGGTAGTTCGTTTGAGTTTGATGTAACTTTCCGTGTTTAGAGCTCCTTAACACTTAAAAAATTGACTTTGGTAAAAAAAAATGCAGATAAACAACCTCAGAACGGAGTTCTAACAGTTTCATCTACTTTGAATGACCAAATTAGGCTAGAAGCATGGTCGGTTTGAGTATCGAGGCTTCGGTGTGAGCTTCAACCATTTAGCATTTTGGTTGTTGAAATTTGGCCCAGGGTTGACATTGGTCAACATTCTTAGGAATCACGATCCGATGAGAACTCTGACAACACAGTTAGCTTTGAAATATCAAGTTTGGTCTAAAACGACCTATCATTCGACTCTTGAGGCTTCCAAACTCATTTTGAACCTCTCGGTGAATTTTGGTTTAAAGGTGCTTGGGTGTGGGATTCACTTTTCATTGAAACAACCTCTAATGGAAATTTTGGCTGTGTCATTTAGTCTGGAATGCCAATTTCAGTGGGGTAGCATAGTTTGTTTACGTTCATGGATTTCTAACAAATTTGGCACCCCGTCAAAGATTGGGACTTGGCCATTTCAACTAATGCAACAATTTCTAGTGTAGGTGTCACGTCCCAGGATGGTACCCTTGTCATGGCCGATACTCAAAAATCATTTTTGATCCCTAAGCAAATCACTTGGTCTCATCACATTTATTCAATCAAAATCTAACAGCGGAAGACATCAACAATCAAGAGTAACTCAATAGAAGGCAATAACCAAATCAAAAATCAAAGATCAAAGGCTAATCAATATATCAAATCAACTGAATAAGACTAATATGAAAGAAATTAGTAAAAAATAATATCCAATTATAACTCGACAATCTAGTCTATGAAACCTCTATCCATCTAACTAAGTGGTAGGTCCAAGGCCACCTTAAAATAGAATAAAAGAAAAATCTAAGACCTGACTCTAAAAGCTAGATGACATAAATAATGAGCATCCTCCACAAGTAGGAAGGACTCACCAATCAATTGATATCTAGAATAGATTTTTAACAGAGCGCCTGTTGACGATCTCTGGTACCTATATCTGCATAATAAAATGATGCAGGTCCAACTGGACGACAGTACGTGAAATGTACGAACATGTAAAATAGATGGGAGAAAAAGAACACAATCATAGATACTAAACTCTAGGGACTCAACTCAATAAGATAAGAAACTCAATTAGAATGTCAGAAGTCAAGTAAAAAAATATGATTTAAATAGAGACCATTCACATCCAATCCAATACAGTCTAATCCAATCAGAGTATTATTATATCCTATTGGGAGTTTCTCTTATCCGATAATAATCACTGATGAGTCAGTGATCGTACAAAAATCTCATTGATATTGTCACAATCATTCAATACTTTGCCAGGGTAAAGAACAAATTGACCCATAATGGATTTAATCAATCAAGTCCTCTATTATTTTACTCCTAACCATAAGATGATGTCAATAAGAGGGTTGTTGGAAGTAATAGCAAAGGGGGTATGTCAAAGGATCTAGGATCCATAGCCAGTGCTAGTGCACAGGGTACTTCTGAAAAAAATTAAGCTCAACAAAAATAGGAGAGATTTCCTAAAGAAAAGATAGAAAGCTCTGCTTAATAACAACAAAGATAAAAAAAATAATGAAAACAACAATAAACAAGACAACATCCAAGGCACAGAGGGACAAAATAGTGGGCTAGTGGAGAAGGGTTTTCCTTTAGTTGACCCTGAGAAACCTCCTAATATAGATAGCAGCAATGGTAACAAGAGGGAAGACATAGGGGCAAGAGAAGAATATGATGAGTATGTTGTTATCAACTCAGAGGATGAACTTGATAATATGAAACAATTCAGGAATGTCAAAGTTGAAGATGATAAAATTAATGAGCAACTTATCAATGCTTTCAGACCTGGTTCTGATATGATTTTTTATGAAGAAATCTATCAAATTTCTCAAAAGCAAGGCTTATCACCAAGAGGTACCCAAAAAATAAAATTTGAACCCAAGTCTTCCACTATATCTAAATCTACCATCACTGGCAGGCCAAGGATTAGGTTCTTTCATTTCAGAAAATCCTAATGATTTTTAAGATTATCTAGAATATAAGAGGCATCAATACTCAAGGTTTTTTGGAGAGAATCCACTATTTAAGAAGCATCCATAATATCTCTATTATTGATCTACTGGAGACATTCTCCAACATCTCCCACATTCAATACTTCAAATCCCAGCTCAATATGGATTATGCTATTAACAATCCTAATGGAAAAATCTGGATTTTCTAGACTAGGGATATGGATTGTAAGGTAGTTGACAACGATGAGCAATAGATAACTTGTGAGATCAATCACAACCTAGTTCCTAATAAGTACAAAGTTACCTTTGTATATGCCAAATGTAAAGATATACTCTAGAAGATATTTATGGGATAGTCTTCTCCAGCATGCCAACACCGATTTCTCTTGGTGTACTATAGGGGATTTTAATGTGATTTCATGTACTGAAGAAAATCTTGAAGGAGTCCTTTATAACATGCAAAACAATCTTTGAATTCATCAGTGTCATTGAAGCTTGTGAACAGATGGATTTAGGCTACAATTGGAACCAATTTACTTGGTCCAATTTGAGGAGCATAAAGTATATAGTATGGAAGAGATTAGACAGAGGAATGATAAATGACAAATGGTTAGAGGATATGCCTCACACAACTATCACTCACCTATCTTATGTTGGATATGATAATTTTCCTTTGCTTATGAAGATGGTGCCTTTTCATCAAAATCATATTAAATACTTCAGATTTCTCAACTTCTAGACTGAACATTTCTCTTTTCTAGAGACTGTTAAGAGTTGTAGGGATAGGGCGATTAACAAAAATCCTATATAGATTTTCCAGCAAAAATTTAAAAGACTAGTTACTACTCTTAGCAGCTGATCAAAGAGGACTTTTGGAGATATATATGATAATGTTAAAATTTTTGAAAAAAAAACTAGAGAGGCAAAAGAATAATTGATTAATAACAACAGTGAGGAAAACAAGATCACGTTGCATGCTCTCAATGCTCAATACATCAAATTTTTTAAGCTAAAGGATTCCATGCTTAGACAAAAGACTCAACTTCAATGGTTCAAAGAAGGTGACATGAACACTAGGTATTTCCATGACCTCATTAGAGGAAGGAGAAGGAGGCTTTACATTCATAAGGTTCAGACTGATCAAGGAGATTGACTTCAGGGAAATGAAGCTATAACTAAGGCAGCATGTGAGCACTTCAAGCATATTTTCAAAGGAAAAGACAAGTTTATTAATGAGGAGATTTTGGAGTGTCTTCCTACTTTGGTTACCAGGGATCAGAATAGAGATCTGCAGAATATGCCTTCTATGGAAGAATTAAAGAGTATGGTCTTTCCCATGAATTCTGACTTTGCAGCATGTCTTGATGGTATGAATGGCTAATTTTACCAGGTTTGCTGGGACATCATCAATAAGGATTTACTTAATATGGTATATGTTTTCTTTTGTGGTCAATCTATGCCAAAATGTTTTACTCATACTTGTTTGGTTTTTATCCCTAAAGTAAATCATCCTAACAATCTGTCTTATTTTAGACCTATTAACCTGAGCAATTTCACTAATAAGATTATTTTCAAAATTTTCTATCTTAGATTAGCTCCTATCCTTCCGGCTTTAATCTAAACTAGCCATTATGGTTTTGTTAAGAATAGAAGCATCACTGAAAATATCATGCTAGCTCAGAACATTATTCATCATATCAAGAAGCCAAATGCAGGTAGCAATGTGGTAATTAAGCTTGATATGACTAAGGCCTATTATATGATCTCTTGGTCATACACTTGCTATCTTCTACCCGGTAGACTTCACACCAACCCAATCTCGACATAAATCAAATCAACAATGACATTTCCTGACGTGAAAAAACACTCTCTTCTCTTATAATATCTCTAGTTGGATGAAAAGTCCTTAGAAGATTTGTCTTTTGTTAGAGATTCATAGATATGATCCAGAGAATAATGGTTGAAAATTGGTACTTTATAATTATTAACGGTGCCAGACATGGTTTTTTTCATTCTACCAGAGGGTTAAAGTAACGTGAACCTCTTTCCCCTGCTTTTTTTAATCCTTGGTGTTGATGTTCTGTTTAGATTGTTTAACATGTTGCATAACCATCCTCAATTTCATGTTTTTTATATGAAAAAGAGGGGTCCTCAGATCAATCACTTGAGTTTTGTACATAGTATTATTATTTTCGTTTCTGGCAAGAGAGTTTCTTTAAACCTTATTATGAAGGTTATCAAAGCTTATGAGAAAATATCTGGGCAGCAGGTTAATAAGAAAAGAAGTCATTTTTGGTCCCTAACAGTGCACTGATTTCTACCATCAGAAGAATCAAGAAGATGATTGGCTTTGATCAGAAGCATAACCCAATCACTTACCTTGGCTACCCCATTTATATTGAGAGGCAAAGGATTTCATACTAGGTTAATCTAGTATCCAAGGTGGTGGCTAGAATAACTAGATGGCAATCCAGACTTCTCAGCTATGGAGGAAGGGCAGTCCTTATTAAACATGTCCTTCAATGTCTCCCCATTCATATTTTAGTTGTTGTATCTCCTCTCAGTACTATCCTGAAGCATATTCAAGCTATCACAACTGACTTTTTCTGGGGTTAGAAGGAGAACAAAAGGAAGTATCATTGTCATCTTGGAAAAATCTCAGCTTCTCCTGTAATGAAGAAGGCATTGGAGTGAGAAAAATTAAGGATGTGGCCCTTTTTTTCAATGTAAACAATGGTGGAACTTTAGAGATAAAGAATCCTTGTGGGGTGACTTTCTCAAAGCTAAGTATTGTAAAAGATCTAAACCTATATCTAGGAAATGGGATCCAGGACAATCTCTGTCCTAGAAACAACTGATGAATAACTAGCATAACATTGAAAAGCATATTTTATGGACTATAAACTCTAGCTCGTGCCTCTTTTGGTGGGTTAACTGGCTAGGAATTGGCCCTCTAGTCAATTATAGAAATGAACATAAATGATAACGTTAGACCTAATAGTATTAAGGTCTCTACATTTATCACTAATGGGCAATGAAATATATATAGACTCCATGAAATATCTCATACACAGATGATTCCTATAATTCTGGCTACCCACTTTCAATTCCAACCTTTGTAGCCTGATCAACCTATCTGGAAGTCTAATGCAAATAGTCAATTTAGTTGTTCCTCTACACGGAACCAAATTAGAGAAAAAAAAAAAGGAGATTTCTACTATAAACATTCTTACTTAGCACAAGCTGGTGTCATTCAAATGCTCATTTCATTTATGGAGGACTATTAGAGGGAAACTTCTTACTAATGACTAAATTCTTAAATTTGGTTACAATCCCTCAGACTGCATTTGCTGCCAACAAATATGATAGGATAACATTGATCATAGGTCCTTTGGCTTTGAAGATGTGGGGATTCTTTGCTGACTCCATAGGTATGAATAATGATTATGTTCCTCTCATGAATTTGGTGATGAGGTGGTGGTTATTCAAGCCCAGAAATGAGCCTCATAGAATCATCACTCAGGTTACTCCTATTCTCATTTGTTGGCACCTTTGGAAGAATAGGTACAGTGTTAAATATGGAGGAAAGAAGTCTAACCTGATCAGAGTTAGATGTTAAATCTTCAAAGACATCTCCATGATACTTGATATTAACTATCCTTATATCAAATGGCCTCATAATTGGTCTTGATTTGATTCAAATGGTGGAAAATTGTATTCATGATATCAATATTACAATCACCTGTTGGATCAAGCCTCTGACCAAGCTAGTCAAGCTCAACACAGATAGAAGCACACTCAACAATCCTTGCAACATAGTTGGGTGTGAAATCCTGAGAAATGAGTAGGGAGATCTTATATTTGCCATTGTTGCTTCCACGGGAGAAGGCACTAACAATGAGACTGAACTAGAAGCTGCTATGTTTGGATTAACCTATTGTTTGCATCTAGGCTAAACTCTTGTAATCCTAGAGACTCATTCAGAGTTTATGGTGAAATGGATCACAACTAACAACATTGTTCCATGGCCAATCTATGTGACCAGAGCTCAACACATCATCAGACAGTTTCATGATTTCAAATGCAACCATATTTACAGAGAAGCTAACTTCACTATTGATTCCCAATCAAAATACAGTCACAAGTGCTCCTCTCCATAGTTTTTCTTTACCAGAAGGGGCCTTCCTAAAGACACAAAGGCCTTGTTTGACTTAGACAAGATTGTAATACCTAGTTTCAGAAGGAAGAAATTAAATAGAATCAAAGAACCTCCTTGAAGAATTGAGCTAGTGTATAGTTAGTTCTATGTAAAAGGAGAGTCTCCCTAATTTATGTTTTCCTAGATTTTGTATTGAGAGGAGTCCTCTCATAGGTGCATAGTTAGTATTACTCCTTATGTAATAGAACTGAAATAGCAAACCTTAGTTGGTAGGCTTTCTTAAATTCCACCACTATTGGAGGTAAGGTTTATGTACTCCTCCATTGTATCCTTTTATTTATGTATGCTAAGGCCTGGGGATGTTGCTCAGCCCCTAACCTCCTCAAGGGTCGTTAAAATTAAAAAAAAACATCATTTAAGAGGACTATCAATTCAGACCAATTATTTGAGTTCAATTTATGAGGACTCATGAGATCATTCAATTTTATAAACACTATCATCACCTTCACAATCAACATTCATCATGTTGAGACTCTAGACTCATCCCCTAGGTTCATTCATATAATTTAATCAAATAGTATATAGGGTTTATAGTTAAAGTAGGAGTTCAAATCATTTGTTCAAGAAATAAATTCATGAAAATATTTTGTATACAA
>JBCEWC010021142.1:0-10600 GCA_038996855.1 Solanum aculeatissimum | reverse complement strand
TGTATATTATTGGCATAAGATAAATTTTAGGACCTTTTTCATATTATTATTTATTTTATTTTTTGTGTATATTTCATGTTTATTATACTTGCGATATATTGTTTATCTCCTCCTCAATTTGAAAAAAATGAGTTCAGCTGGGACCCACAGTTGTGGATTCTGAAGAGTGTTAATACCTTCTCTTCGGAATAACTTGAACCCCTTACTCAGAATTTTTGGTTCGCAAACTATTTTTGTAAATATTAATTGGTTTCCTAATTATCCTTAAAATTAGATGGCGACTCTAAAATTAAATTTATTTTTTTTCCTTTTAAATATTTTTATTAAATTATTTTTTAGCGAGTTGTCACGACGTTGCACCTTCGGGATATCAACACAAGATATGTCATATGTATGTCTATAATATTCGTGAAAAGCTTAATAATAATAATATATATATTATTATGCAATAAAAATAAATAACTAAAATAATAAATAAATAAACTTGAAATGTGTGAGAATTTATAGATATTAGAAAAATATAAACATATGCTTAAAATCACATAGATGAATGAACCTATAAAAATTTATCGTAAGCAATTCATAAAAATATTAGGTACGAAAACTTATTTACTTTATTTATATACGTATGAAATTAAGATGTAAAAATAGAAAAGTAAATAAATAAATGAGATAATTGATGGGATGTAAATGTATAGAAATACATATATGACATGTGGTATAAGAATCTCAACAAAACGGAATTTTGTGAAGAAAATAAAAATGTCAAGATACTAAGTAAAGTTTGTAGCCTTTCATGTAAAATAAACATGTTGCTCAAAATGTATGAGGGCTTATTGTAGTGTTAAAATGACAATAGCTATATATTGTAGTAAATATATGATAAGGTGTAAATTTTATATTTTTTATCTATAAATAAATAACATTTATAAAAGTACGACGGATATAAAATAATAATAATATACCAAGTATAGAAAAGATTAGGATAAAATATATACCTTGTGTATGTTATATACATATATATACTTTGTATTATTGAACCTGTTAAGAAAATCTAAAATCTTGAAATATCATATTAGGAAAATAGCATAATACTTCAGTCATTTTATTTATTTATTTATTTTAAAAAAAAGAATATAGTAATAACTTGTAAGAAATTTATCAAAAGAATAAAAAATGCCAAGATATTTTTTATTTCGTCATTTTAAAAGAGAAGAGAGAAAAAACATCAAAAGAATTTAAAATGACCCAAATGAAAACATTACATTATATTTTTAAAAAATTAATTTAAAATCTAAAGTGGTCTAATTATTGGGATTCATTCATAATTATATTAATAAAAGTGATTATCTAGTCTTTTTAGCTAGTTTAGAACACATTTGAAAATTTGGGGCGCATCTTTGAGAAGACCTAAACGAGTTTCGACAAGTGAACCAATAACTTCGGCTTATTCTAAAAATAAAGTTGGTGAAATTTATAACACAATTTCATATTCGTTAACAAGTAATACTAGCCCACAAAAATATTCTTCAAACAAGATAAGAGGTTAGCTAACGTGTTAACATTAAATATATATTAATCAATATCAAAAGAGAAAAAAAATGATAATGGGAGAAATCAAGGGATGTTGAGTTCTAGTTTATGCGACTCCGAGCGTGATGATGATCCTAATAGTCGTTTGCCCAATATTTTGGGGCAAAACAAGTCCCAAAGTAGAACTCCAACTTTCGAGGACGTACATGAAACAAAAGATAAGATAAGGAGTTAGAAAATCATGGTCTCTGGACAACTAAAAAAATGAAATCAAAGAAGAACATGTACAATTGTAACGAAGCAAAGATTTTAACATTCTCTAGAACTCGAGCAGACCATTTCATCTAACTGAAGCTAATCAGTGGAGGTAACAAGTTTAATATGATTCTATGATTAGACTAGGAATGCTAAAGGACTGGACCAAACAGAGACGCAGTGACATTTATAATGAGATGATTGTACTTCAAAAATAGAAAGGGGTGTTAACAGATGATAAGTTGATTTAGCTTAAATCAGTGAGCAACAAATTAATTAGGGGAATCTGGAAACACCTACTATGATAGATGACAAAAAAGATTAACTTTAAAGGATGTCAAACAATGAAGCAGATTAGTCATTTTAAACCATACAAGAGTAAGGCAATAATTCAAGGGAAAGGTTTATTTTGATCCCCTAGAGATTAAAACCAAATAATTTGAAATGTTCATGGAGGTCAGACATTTGCAATATCAACTGGATGAGGAACATGGAGGAGTAGCAATCCAAATGCATAAAAGGGGGATAAACAGGCAGGCACTCAAAAACACACATCATTAATTGAAACGACAACTTAATGCAGAAGAACAAATTGTAACATAGCTAAAACGGCCGGGAGACATAATCTAGAAGATGGAAGTAACGTATTCCACATTCAGATGAGTATACAAACGATTCCCTTCATATCTATCAAATGGAAAAAGTAATAGAGCATACTAGCACCAACAGTCACACACTTCAAAACTTAAATACTGACCTTGTGTGGAGCAGCAAACTAAAGCTTTAGCGTCAAGAATTTCCGCTTCAAACTCGCTAACTTGAACGTTGGGAGATTGTTTTTCCTCATGGGGAAAGGGAAAAGCACTGAGTGGTAACGGCATTTTTGTTATGGACAAAATATGATTTAATCTGGGTAGTTTCATCATTTAATCGAACAGCTAAAAATAAATCAAGAGTTAAAATAAATTGATATAAAGGTAAAAATCTAAATTAATTAGGACCATCGGATTGGATTGGAGGGTCAAGATTCAAGTTGAAGAAGCACAATTCATGTGCCTCTAATGTGGCGCACGTGGATTGACTAATTTTGAGGGGATTGGATTGCCAAATGTTTCCCAAATTAGCTTATTCAAATAATGATCAAATTATTTATTAAATAGTCATATAAAAATAATTATTTTGCAAGATTAATTATTTTGATGAAATTTGATTATTCTAAAAATAAAATTGGTATGAGTTAGTAACAAAATTAATTAATTAAGCACCCTACTTCGAATAATGTATGAAAACTACTTATTTACAATGACAAAATCATTATTTAATCAAAAATCAATTTAACACTTTAAATTGATATTCATTTGCTATAAGCCTCTCAAAAACGATAAAAATAAATAACAAACATTCATATGTAACTTTTATATTTAATTTTTTATAAGAAATAATATCCATAAAATAATTGATCAAAAAACATAATGGAGTTTATCAATAATAATAAGAATAAAAATAACAACAATAATAATAATAATGTAATAAATAATAGTAATAATAATAGTAGTAGTAAAATTTCATACTTCATAAAGTTTTATCATCCTTTCAAAAAACTCCTTTTACTTTTCTTTTTCTTTTTGGAAGACGTTTAATAAATTAAAGACGAAGAGCCAAAACTAAAAATTTGAAATTTAAAGTTATTAGAGAGCCAAAATTGAATTAAAAAATGATTACTTTGTAGGATTAAGTTATTTGACAAAAATTAATCATTCTAAAATAAAATTAGTATGGATTAGTAATAAAATTAATTAATTAATCTTCTTTATTTTGAGTAATATATGAAAATATTTACTTGCAACAACGAGGAATTACATTTAATCAAAAATTAATTCAACACTTAAAATGATATTTATTTGTCATAAATTTCTCAAAATGCAAAAGCAAGTAGTAAATATTTATTTTTTTTCTAAAAAAAATCTATAACTTTTGTAAGAAATAATATCCATAAAATGATTTGTCGAATAAAAATGAGAAAATTTATCAAAATACTAGCAATGATAATAATAGTAATAGTAATAGTAATAATAACAAAAATTATTATAATAATAATAGTAGTAGTAGTAGAAATATTTCGTAAAAATTTCTATTTTTTTTTTTTTAAAAAAAATTCTTTAAGGAAACTTAACTAATCAAATATGGCGAACCAAAATTGGATGTCAACAACCACCAGTAGTGCTGCCACAAATCATGATACATTTTTGTTATCCTCGGATGAATAGAATATCTAGAATAATAAGCCTCCACTAGGATCAATGGGAAAATGTCGATTTTTGAAAAATTGACTTAAACTTTAGAAAAATCAATTTTAAGATAAAATAATAGAGAGTCGCCACTTAATTTTTTAAAGGAAAAATCAAGAAAAAAGCCATTAAAGCGATTTTAAAAAGACTTAAATAGAAAAATCCTATTAAAATTTCAAAGAATGAGTCCGAGTTCAATTCCCATTTCAAGAAGGTTTTACGCACTTGAAACGGCCGCTAACGTGGGGTTAGCCGACAATTAGAAAAATCATTTGACTAACTTTAAAATAATTACTTAAAAAAAAGCGAAAGGAACTTAAAATTATCAAATCCAATTTTTTGAAATAATTTAAGAAAAATAAATCCTAACGAAATTTTCAAGTCAAAAGACTTAACAAATGACGAGTTTCTTAAATTGCAAATATCCTTTTAAAATAAACATTTAAGTTGTTAGAAGTTATTTTTAACTTAGTAATTTTAAAATAACCAAATTTTATCGAAAAGGCGATTAGTTTGACCAATTAAAAGATTTTTTTTATTTCATTTTAAAAAAATATATAATTCAAGAACCTTTTAGGAAATTTTGAAAGAAAAATAAAATAAAGATTTGAGTCGTTTTGGAAGTACGAACTTTAAATACTAATTAATAATGAAAAAATTTCAAAGAAAGGAAAACACCAACAGAGTTTTGAAATATTTTTAAAGAATATGATTTATCTACGATCTTTCTTTTAATCAAATAAATAACTGGATAAGTAAACAAATAAACGAAATAAAACACGCTAACCCATGTAAAGAAAATCGTTCATTCCGCAGGGATTAATTAAGTTAGCTAAATAAATAAATAAAAGTTAGAATAAAGTTAGTATCACAAGTAATCAAATTCAATACAATGAAAACAATTAAAAAAGGTAAAGAGAGAAGGAAGGAATTGGGCCCAAGTCTGGTTGGGCCAGGACTTGGGCCTTTTCTGCTGCCTTGAAGGCTCCAACTCTCCCCTTTTAACCTCTATATATGCAAGACATACACACTGTATATCAGTGTATACGCTCAACTTTCTCTTGCGTTTTTGCTTGTAAAATCAACATACAAGTCCACTCGACTAATCCCACCAACGATCTATGCTATAAACCAACTTAACTTCCGTATATCAAGCGTATATTAGTATGCAGACAATGTATATGAGCGTATACAGCACTCTTTTCAGCTTCTAAAAACTTGTCACCAACTTTCTACGACCTATTTGGGCCTTTACGGCCCAAGGAGTGCAATGGGGGAGTCCCGAAAGACTCGAAGAGGTACATGAGAATGAAAGAAAGTAAATTAGGAAACCAAACATCGTTTAAATTCACAATTTCAAATACTTGAAGCCCAAAAAATTAAAATATCACACATAAAAAATTCATAAGTTTACAAACAAAACGGAAGCGTGAAATTCGCCCACTTGAAGATAAAAATCAACATGTAAATCTATTGGTCTTTAAATCAACATCTTAACCCATTCACTTCACAACTAAAATCAACATACAAGATATCACCTAAAATATATATAATTCAAATCTTGCAACTAAAAGAAAAATCAATATATATGAATACTTATTTTTATTATTATTTTTCTTTTGAAACTAGGAATCAAGGTATAAATTAAAAAAATTTGAAACTAAATTCAACTTATGAACTCAATATCTTGGACAATACCAAAATCATCATATGAAGCTCACAAACTTGAACTAAAGGCAAGACAAGTACATACATCCCATTTGCTTGGAACCAAGAGAAAACATCAAGCAAAAACACATGAAATCTCTTAACTTTAAGGCTGGAAAAATACGTAACTTATATGTTGGAACAAGAATCAACCTATAGATTTTAATAATTAAAATAAATATATGTGATCCACTAATTTTGAAGCCAAAATTTCACTTATGATTCATTTTTAAGGCTTAAAACAATGCAAACACATAAAACCCATCAACTTG
This sequence comes from Solanum aculeatissimum, assembly GCA_038996855.1. Lineage (NCBI taxonomy): Eukaryota > Viridiplantae > Streptophyta > Magnoliopsida > Solanales > Solanaceae > Solanum > Solanum aculeatissimum. The sequence goes on along the minus strand of JBCEWC010021142.1, from coordinate 4,545 downwards.
AAAGTGAACCAATCCATAGAGTCTCTTAACTTGAAGCTAAGGATCTATATTTTCTTGAGACTAAAAATTAATTAAAAAAAATAACAATCTTGAAATTGGAATTAATATGTGAAACTCATAACTTTGTAACTAAGGTTCAACACAAAAGACGACATCTTGGAAATTAGGATTAATGCATATAAGACTCATTAGTTTAAAATTAGTAACCAACACATGAAACTTGTATCTTGAAGCTAGAAATCAACACTCATAACTGAAATCTTTGGGACCAAAAACAACACATAGACTCGTCAACTTGAAACTAATGGTTACTACCCCAAGTTTCATTACCTTTGAAGCCAAAAACATACGTATAGAACACAACTCTTGAAATCAAACCAATAAACATACAAACTCATATTTTGAAACCAAAAATCAATATACAAACTCAACATATTGGAAAATAAATTCATGAGCCTAGAACTAGAGAAACCATATAACACCTTTTAGCCTTGAAACCAAGAATCAAAAATTTAAAACTCACTAACTTTGGATTTAAAGTAAACACATACAAGATCCGTTAGTTCAAAACTAGGAGCCAACATATGAAAGCTTATATTTTGAAGTTAGAAGTCAACATAAAGCTTAAATTTTGAAACCAAAACAACATATAGGTTCATCAACTTAAACTAATAATCACATATTCATTTAAGCTAACATACAAGTCCCAATGATTAAGAACTCACATACAAGACCTTTTAAACTTGAAACTAAAACCAATATATGAATGAAACTCCAAATTGCGACAAAGAAACTATTTAAAGGGGTTACTCTTTTACGAAGGGGCAGAAGTGATTTTGACTAAATCTTTGGTCCTTAACGACAACCCGAAACCATACTTTTGACAACAAATTGCACAAAGCATACGCGGATACAAAAGTATAACATATTGACCCTTTAGACAAAAATTAGCACACTTCTAACCCGGAAAAGCTTGAAACCCAACGTACAAAATAAGTATTGAACAGAGAAGAACCAACACATAATCTAAATCCTTATGGCTTGACGTGTGAATCTAAGACTTTAGAAAATCGTATTAATGATTGTAACAACAATAACGTAACAATAATCAATTATAACACGGCAACACAAGCATTACGGTAGGACTGACTGAAGGCACAAAAACAACCTTGGAAACAGGACTTTTACCAATCAAAACTATTCCAATAACTCTAAAAAATCAATTTTACAATTAAAAATATCAACGCTAATATCAACTCGTCACGACACAACAGGTTCAGTTAAGGTAAATTAGAACGACGTCCAATCAGCCTTTCATGACTCGAAAATGACTGCGCAGTTTTGAAAAATATCCGAGCAAATGAATAGTAACAACGTTGTGGCAAGAAATCAGTCGTAACAGACGAGTTCAGCCACAACAAAATGAACACAGAGAAACACGAAAGCTACCTCAAAACAGGGCACGTCCTATGATTCCGAGATTCATTCTTGATTAACAACAACCAACACAATATCAAACAATCCTAACGCGGCTAATCCAGACAGAAATTTTCACATTCGAGCGAGAAGTAGAAGAATGAAGTTGAAAATGATTACCTGGTTTACAGCAGCGAACTGGGACGACGATGAGTTGAAACCGAAATCTTACACCACAAAAGCAGAAACCTGAACTCGTTAGCGGCTGGAACCTTGATGAGTTTCTGGCTTCAAGAATTTTCGGAACAAGAACTCCCTGGAATTTTAGTGAAAATTTTCAGGCCAGGAAATGATTTTTTTTAGTGCAGGAAAATGGCTAATTCGCTCCAATTCCCCCCAAAACGAGATGAAAAACGATCAATTTATAGGGAAAATAACTGGCAGAAAAAAGAGAAAAAGAAAGAGAGATTTTGGGGATTTTTGAATTCAAAAATCGAACGTTGGGTGGTCAAAGGGGTCATTGGGTCGCTGTTGTTGCTGCTGAATACCCAGGTTTTGCAGGTGCAGGGTATGGGGGAAAGAAGACCTTGAGAGAAAGGACAGGGTATGGCCGACGTGAGTGAGACGCGTGCGATGTCAGGTTGAGAGTAATGGGTTTGGCTGTGAGAGGAGTGTCGCTGAAGGTGTGATGGTGACGGGTTCTGAGGTGTTGTCCGTTGTGTGAATATGTATATGTTGATATAGGGGTTTGGGTCGGGTCAGGTATAGGAACGGGTCGGGTTAGAGTCACGGGTTTAGAGGGTTGGGTTGAGGTTTCAGGTTGGGGTTAGGTGGGTCGGGTTTGAGTTACGGGTTTGGGTCAGGTTTCTGCTGGGGCGGGGTTAGTGTTTTGGTCGGGTTAGAGGTCAGGTTAGGGTCGGGTTTAGAACGGGTTAGGGTCAGGGTTTGACGGGGTGTGATCGGTTTTTAGGCTGAAATTAGCCAAAAAATTGAATAAATTGGGTTTGAAAAATAGAGAATATGACCGGGAATTCGCTCAATTCAAATCCCGAATTGAATTAGTTGATTAAAGGTCATGAAACGAATTAATAAAAATTAATTAAAGAGCTTCTTGAAATCAACGAAACAAAATAACTAATTTAAATATCAAATAAATCACTTTGAAAATAGTTTATAAATTAATCAAAAAATAAAATTCCCGAAATAATTTTTTGTGAAACCATAAAAGAAATAGAGAATAAATACGTAACTAGATATACATATATACGAGAATACAATGAAAATACGCATAATATACGTATACACGCATGTGTACATAATTTTAAAAGATTTAAAATATTACCTAGTAAGAAACGATGAAAATATATAAATAACATATATATATACTCACACATATATACGTATATATAGGATTTTAAAAAAAAGTTAAAATATTATCTATAAAAATAATAATAATAATAATAATAATAATAATAATAAAATACGTGTAGTATACATATATATACGCCCATATACATTCATATACGTACGTATATATAATCTCAAAAGTTAAAATATTATAAAAGGATAATAAAAATATATATAAACTATATATACATACCCATATACACACCTATACACATGAATATATATGTATATATATAATTTAAAATCTACCGTAGTATATATACAAGATAAAAAAAATATGTATACATAATATACGAAACATTTTGGAAATACAAAGGGTTATCATGAAAGATCTAAGGAACTCTTGAATTTTTTTTAATTTTTTTTTCAAAAATAATTATTTCGAATTATTGAAAATTTGAAGAGACTCGATAATTAATTCATATCGTGGAAGGTCAAAATTGGGTATCAACAAATGTCTCCACATCTTTAACATTAAAACAACTACTGTCAATTATAAGTCATGGGTAGGATAGTTATTCTCCTGAGTATTCAACTGCCTAGAAGCATACGCAATCACCTTCCATTTCTGCATCAAGACTCTACCCAAGCCAACCCCAAATGCATCATAATATACTATAAAGTCAATACCCTCCTCTGACAAGGTCAGAGTAGGAGATGTGATCAATAGTACCTTGAGATTTGGAAGCTCTCCTCAGACTCATCCAACTAATGGAATGAAACTTTCTTTTGAGTGAGCCTGGTCATGGAGCTACCATAGAAGAAAATCCCTAGACAAACCACCTATAATAACCAGCTAAGCTAAAAAAAACTATGAATCTTGGTAACCAAAGTAGGTCTAGTTCAATCCTGAACTGCCTCAATCTTCATTGGATCAACGTAAATACCCTTTTTAGACACAATATGACCCATAAATGCTACCAAACTCAGCCAAAACTCACACTTGGAGAACTTAGCATACAACTTCTCCTCTTTAAGTTGCTAAAGCACAATCCTCAAGTATTGCTTATGGTTCTCTTTGGTCTAGGAGTAGACCAATAAATCTTTGATAAAGACAATAACAAAAGAATCCAAATATAATCAGAATACATCATTTATCAACTTTATAAATGTTGTTAGGGCATTAGTGTCACGCCCCAAAAGATGTGGAGGCATGACTGGCACTCGATACCACCATTGGTCGAGTAAGCCAACGAACATACTAGTTACTTAGACTAGGGACCAAACGATCGGGCAGCATAACGTCTGAAAAACTGAGACTGGACCATTTAGGTCATGACTTAGTCATCAATCAACCAAGCACATCAGGATAGGTAACCCAAAATGATAGCGTATTGGCTAGCCGACAAGGCTACAACAACAGAGGTACAGTCACATACTACATATATACATACAAATCCCATGACTGAAGACTGAAAGGTACCAAAAAGACACAACCCACAATAACATGTCCATAATAGCCTCTAAGAGAATCACTAACACTTCCAGGACAGAGCCCCGACTATACCCAACTATACAATAAAAGTAAACATCTTGTGAAAGCTCCGGGAAAAGGTGGAGCTTACCTACTCACATCTGAACTGGGCTCCTAGTGGAGAGGTCAATCAGAATCACTATCTGAACCTGCACGCACGAAATAAAATGTAGCGTCCCCAGGCAACGGGACGTCAGTACGAATAAACATGTACTGGTATGTAAGGCAGAAAGTAAAATCATAGATAA
>JBCEWC010021141.1:0-10601 GCA_038996855.1 Solanum aculeatissimum | reverse complement strand
TTGGGTTATCGGTTTACCCAATAACCCAATAGTAAAAACCGATAACCCAATAATTTTTTTTTTGAAAACCATTAAAATCCCGATAACCTAATAACCCAATAATAATAATCCAATAACGTTTTTATCGGTCGGTTCGATTTTTGCACACCCCTACATAAAATCATATCCCAAAACCTGATGTTACAAGTGTAAAGAACATTTAATATAAAAACTAGTAAAAGAAGTACATCTCAGTCTTCGAACAGAAATAAAGACCACACAACTAATATAGAATCTAATAGAAACTCAAAGCCCCTGAGTCTCACCACTAGATTTGGTATGAACCAACGACACGAGCAACTCAACTACCACGTGGATAATCCTGACAAGAATCTGCGGGAGCAAAAGAAGTATGGATGAGTACACATAATATGTACCCAGTAGTTTAATCGATTGGGAATAAGAAATTGAATAGACTATTAAATAATCTAGGAACGTTTCCACTTGCAATAGGAAAAACTGTCTGACATTGATGCTGCTAATTTATATAAAGTGACGCAAATAAAGTAAACATATAATCTGAAATAAGGTAAGTCAAATCAACCACACGTAGTACAATGAGATGGTATGCTATGCAATGTAATGCAAGGTGAAATTAAGATTGTTGCACAGACTATCGTATACACCTCCGTCGAGCCAAGGCTCCATAGACTAAGGGACCTATGGGGACCTCGCAGGCCATATACCTCAATTACAATATATCAACTACCTTGTCACCTAGCTCATGGTCAAGGACTTATGATAAGAATCACAATGGATCAGCTGCCTTGCCATCTAACTCATGGTCAAGAGTTTTAAAAAGTAGTTTCACAATTTCTCAAAATATCATGAGATGTAGTATGAGGATGCATGTATCTTTCGCTAGTTTATTGAAACCCAAGGTGATCCAATATGCAATCCTAATTGTGCCAATTAAACCAGTTGTTATGCTTCATGCATGGGGAACCTAATATCACGTGGAAATCATCTGAGGTGTGATCTCTGATTACAAAGGAGAACCTACAATATGCTATAGTGGGCAAATTCTCGTATGGAAAACCAGACATCCACGAATTGAGAAAGCAAATCCCAGGTCAGTGTGATATTAAGAATGAATATATTATCGGGGTGCTGGACATGAGGCATATCTTGATTCGGCTGACCAGTCTAGAGGATTATGTGCATCTGCAATCAATGACAGCCTTTCACGTGAAATCAAAGGAGCGATATTGTCAGATACGTTGCTTGAAGTGGGACATATGATTTGAACTAGATGTGGAGACCACGATAGGGGTGGCATGAATATCTTTTCTAAATCTGCCGCCAAATTTTTTCGCTAAGGAGGCTATATTCTCAATAGCAGTGGCGGTAGGGAAACCATTGACCGTGGATATGGCAACGAAGAACCAAACAAGGCCTAGCTGTACAAAAGTAAAAGTGGAGGTGGATTTAACGACCAAGCTACCACAACGAGTCAGAATTATAGAGGAAGATGATGTCACAAGTGAAAGTAAATTCAAGTGGATTAAGGTGCAATATGACCATATGCCAAAATATTGTAAGGAGTGTTGCTTACAGGGTTATGATGAGAATATCTGTTGGACCATACATCCTGAACTGTATGAATCCAAAAAAGGGGATGAAGGCACACAAGATGAGGATACTAAGAATGAAAAGAGAAACAAAGATGAGCAGGGAGAAGGGAAAGGAACTAATATTAATAAACAAAACAAACAAAAATGGATGAGGAAAAGCAAGAATAAATATAAAAAAGATAAATATAGTCATATTAAAGGGGGGATGGATGAATTAGAGGATGAGAACCAATACAAACTGTTAGAAGAGGAGGAAAATAATGAAGATAAGAAAGCAGTGGAAGACAATCCTATTAGTACTAAGGATTGGGTAAGCAACATGTTTGGGGTCCATCAGGCCAAATAGAGTAGCAAAGTAGAAGAATTGTCCAATAAAGAGATCCCGAAGAGGGTAGGCAGTGGGAAAAAGATGGCAGGGACAAATAATCAGGATTTGACAATGGGCAAGGACATAGAAGGGGTTCAGCAGGAAAAGAGAGTTGAAGCATTAGAAGGCACCATGGTAGTGTATAAGGGGAACACTGAGGAGGTAATCCCATTAGATATACAAGGGGAGAATAGTCCGGCAAAAGGTGGGAATGATGATAGCAATGCAGAATACAAAGGTACAGAGGTGGATGAATTGGATATGTCACAGGCTATAACAAACATATCAATTCAAGGAGACTTATCACCGTGTCAGAGAGGAAATTTGAAGGAGAAATTTGCAAAGCCTAAAAAGTCGATGGGTGGGGATAGAAGTAGAGATAATACTATTGTTCAGGCGACGTCAACGCAATTAAAGCGGAGTGTGGTTTAAAATCCTAAGTACTTATGAAAGCCCTCATATGGAATATTAGGTCAGTGAACACCCAAAAGACGTTTACTAGACTGATTAATCTTCACAAAAGGTACCAATTTTACTTTGTTAGATTGATGGAACCATTTAATGACAAAGGAGATCTAGACATTTTTAAAAGGAGACTAGGGTTAGATCAGGCTTTTGCTAATATCAATGGATAAATTTGGGCCTTTGTTGATGAGTCAATGAAAGTCGAAATAATTAGAGATGAAGAACAACAGTTATCTCTGAAGTTAGTCCATCAAGGACTTGACTGGGAGGTAGTGATAACCTTGGTCTATGCAAAATGTACAATGCTGGAAAGACTATCATTATGGGAGTCATTGTATGATATGTCAGAAAGTATTACAAGGCCTTGACTGGAAGGTGGAGACTTTAATGTCATATGTAGTGATGACGAAAATCTTGGGGATTGACTAGTTACAAAAGCAGAAATAAGAGACTTCAATCACTGTATTAGAGTGTGTAAGTTAAAAGATGTGGGGTTCTAGGGTAGCAAATTTATATGGTGGAATGGAAGAACCAACGAGCAATGTATATTCAAGCGGTTGGATAGGGTGTTATGCAACAACGAGATGATGAATCTATTTTCGGTTATAGAAGTGGAGCATTTATTGAGAAATGACTCTGATCATGCACCTCTGCTATTAAATGTGGATACAATAAAAGAGGAGATTGTGAGGCCATTTAGATTCCTTAATTTATGGATAAAAGAGGAGTCTTTTAAAAAGGTAGTTAAGAGGACTTGGATAGCGAATTTTTAAGGGAATCTGTTCCTCATATATTATCATAAGTTGAAGAAGGTTAAGAAAGATTTGGCCAAATGGAGCAAGGATACTTGTGGTAATATTTTTCAGAAAATTAAAACCTTGGAAGAGGTTACCAAGGTGTTAGAAATGCAATTTGAGGTGGACCCATCAGCGACTAACAGAGCTAATTTGCATAAAGCTCAGACGGATCTGCAAAAATAATTAGGCAGAGAAGAGGAGTTTTGAAAATAAAAGACGGTATATGGAATGGTTCAAGGATGGAGAAAGAAACACAAAATTATTTTACACCATGGTTAGGGGCAGACGGGCAAGACTAAGAGTGAAATGAATTCATAATGAAGAGGGGCTATGGCTAGAACAACAAGATGAAATAGCAATAGTTGCAGAGAAGTTTTTTAAAAAAATAATTCACTAAGCAGAGGGAAAGTGATTATTACAGTTTGTTGAAGGAGCTGCCATGTATAGTGAATGAAGCCATGAATGAAGAATTGCAGAGAATACCAACTATGGAGGAGGTTAGAGAGGCAGTAATGGGCTTAAATAAAAACAGTGATGCAGGTCCTGATGGAATGTCAAGGACCTTTTTCCAAGAAGCCTGGGAAATCATAAAGGAGGATATTTATAATATGGTGAAGGCATTCTTTGGCAGGGAGGAACTACCTAGATTCATCACACATACGAATCTAATTCTTTTACCAAAGAAACTGGTAGTGAATATGTTTTCTGATCTAAGACCAATTTCACTAAGCAACTTTGTGAATAAGGTTTTCTCGAGGATTATTCATGAGCGGTTCAAATCAGTGCTCCCACTGATTATATCACAGGAACAAGCAGGATTTATGAAAGGGAAGAGCATTACAGAAAATATCCTATTGGTTCAAGAGTAGATAGTATGTGAAATTAGGAAAAGGGGGAAGGTTCCTAACTTGGTGATTAAATTAGATATGATGAATGCGTATGATAGAGTGGAGTGGATATACTTGATGAAAGTGTTACGTAGGATAGGCTTTGGGGAAAGGATCATTGATATGGTTTTTAGGTTAATCAACAATGATTGGTAATCAATTATGCTTAATGGTCAACCTAAAGGTTTCTTCAGATCGTCAAGAGGGCTTAAGCAGGGTGATCCGCTATCGCCAACACTATTTATCATAGCAGCGGAGCTACTATCTAGGACACTAAAGACACTGCTAAGGAATAAGGATTTTAAAACATACGACATGCCTAGAGGGAGTCCAAGGCTAAATCACTTGGCTTTTGCTGATGACATGATAATTTTATGCAAAGCCGATGTGAGAACTATGAAATTAGTGGCTGAGATGTTAGAGAGATATAAGGAGGTGTCTGGTTAGAGAGTCAACAAGGACAAAAGTGCACTTTACATGCACCATAGTGTGTCACAAGGGGAAGCGGTGGCTGCGGAGGTAGCTTTGGGCATCTTGAGAAATGAGTTCCCGTTTAACTCTCTAGGATGCCTAATTTTTTACAAAAGAAATCAGAAGGTGTATTTCAAACATCTTATTAACAGAATTGGGTCAAAATTCCAAGGGTGAAAAGGTAAATTGTTGTCATACGGGGGAAGGACAGTGTTGATCAAATATGTTTTACAAAGTATCCCCATTCATTGTTTGTCAGTGATGAATCCTCCTAAAGGATTTTAAATCTAATTCAGAGAATGATGGCTCAGTTCTTCTGGAGCAATTGTATTGGAGGAAGAGGAAGACATTGGGCAGGGTGGCACACACTGAGTTTTCCAAAAATAGAAGGAGGACTGGGATTTCGTACAATGCACGACATCTCAGCTTTACTCTTTTGTAAACTATGGTAGAACTTTAGGGTAAAAGAGTCCATGTAGAGTGCATACATGAAGAATAAATATTATAAAAAAAAGAATGTTAATGAGGTTATTTAGAATCCAGGGTGTGGTGGATCACAATTCTGGAAAAAGATATTTATAGCAAGAGATCTAATTGAACACCAAATATTGTGGAAGGTGAATGAAGGAAAGGCCATGTTGTGGTATGACAACTGGACCGGATTGGGAGACTTATATAACTTGTGTGTAGAAGGGGACACAAGTATGGCAGACCATGCAACAGTAAGGGAGCTAGCAGTTCAAGGAGAATGGAATGTCCAGCGGATAAGTGAACTATTCCAACAGGACATAGTGAAGCATATTGTTAACAATATTAAACCACCAAGGGAGTACAAAGGGGAAGATAAACCTTACTGGATGTTGGAAGCAAATGGATGTTTCTCTGTTAAATCGGTTTGGCACTATATTAGACATAGAGAGGACAAAAATAAGATTTTCAAATGGATATGGACAAAAGGAATGCCTTTCAAAATGGCTTTTCTAATGTGGAGGCTTTGGAAACAAAAAATTCTGGTTGATGATACTTTGAGAAGGTGGGGCATGGAGGGGCCATCGAGGTACTGGTGTTGAGAGGAGGCGAATCAAGAAACACTAGCGCATATGTTTCTTAAATCCCCAATTGCTAATGGGATGTGGTCCTATTTTTGTTCTTTTGCAGGTTTACACGTGAATGGACTACCGCTAAGAGAATTTATAATGCTATGGTTAGATGCCAGAGTCAGGAAGGACATGAGACCATACTTTAAAGCCCTGCCTAGCTTCATCATCTGGGAGCTATGGATGAGAAGGAACAAGAAAACACATGATGGGAAAACCATATCACTGGCAAGGGTCATCCACAACATCACAAGAAATGTGGTGATGTTGCTTCATGTTCAAAGACCCAATTGTCGAAAGGCAAGCAGTTGGCCAGAAATCCTATGGAAGCTAGAGAAATATGAGCCTAAGATGGTAATAAGAAGGATAAATTGGGAGTTTCCCCCTGAAGAGTGGATTAAGTATAACACAAATGGGGCTTCTAGGGGAAATTGAGGAAAAAAACTCATATAGGTTTTGCTAAAGAGATCAGAATAGAGATATCATGCATGCAGAATGCAACACAATGGAGGACACTACAAACACAGTTGCAGAGGCAAGAGTAGTATTAGAGGCGTGCAAACATTGTAGGCAAAACAATCACAACCAAGTCATTATTCAAACAGATTCATTAATGTTTTGGCAAGTTTTGATAGGTAAGTGGCAAATTCCATGGATGATAACAGATATAATACAAGAAATTAGAGAGTGTATGTATAAGAAAATACACCATTTTCATCATATACTTAGGGAAAGGAATCAATTAGTAGATTTTTTAGCTAATAGAGCAATTAATAGAGGAAATGCCACATTCACAAGCTTCAGAAGTATGGATAGTGAAGCAAGGCGAATTACAAACAGTGATAAACTACAGAGCCCATATTTAAGAGTATCACCAAAGAAGGGATAAGGAAAAGGGAGATGATAGCTAAAGTTTGTCAGTACAACATTTTTACATGGTCAAAGTTGACCCCAAAAGAAGAGACAAGCTACCTAACCCTATTCACAATCAACCAACAAAAATGGACTCAACAAAATGAGCTGGTGCACCAGAAGAACTCCATCTCTGGTTAATATGGTGGTATAAAGCTACCCATGCACTCCATCACATCACCAACTGCGCAGAAGACAAAGTTAAGAGAATGGAGATAAAGGAAATAAAGAGGCGGAGGATAGGACACTCACCAGATGAGGAAGCCCTAGCACATGCAGACATCCAGCAACAAAAAGTGATAGAGCAGCCCACAGTATTGGAGAACACATCTGCAGAAAAGAAGGGGGAAGGAACGATGACCAAGATGAAAGAAAAGGAGAAAACAAAAATCAAAGACTTACTCTTGATAGCTGAAATGATCAAATCCAGGAAGGAAGCATGGGGTCTTAAGATTACACGCCCATAAAAGCAAGAGAAAGGAGGTCAGATTCAGCCAAGGCGAAAACATCGGCGTAGAAGAAGGGTTAAGATGCGAGGGAAAGCAAAAGGCGGAAATGGGAGAGGCACAAACAGGAAACCTTACAAACTTCACTCGTCAGTTTATAGGCTATGTGTTGGGCCTGGTCCGGGTTTGGGCCAGGTCATTTGCTTTTGTTTAATAACAATTGGGCTCGACCTAATTCGTTTGTAACACAATTTCTATCAATAAAATCATAATTAATTAAAAAAAAATTATTTCTCAAGTAAGTCATGATCCTCAATATCATATCACATTAACTTCCCTTTCTCAACATGTCATATTCATAATATTCTCAATTTAGGATTCATATGCTTTCAAAGCAAACCTCCACACAGACATCACAATAAGAATTTTTAACCCAACACATGATACAACCCCATCTCATAGATTATAATATATGAATATTCAATAACTCAATCTTAATCTCAAAGAAGGATAGCCAAATCTACCTCAATGTCGGAACTGCACTCGAACACTTTTACTAAATGGAAAAATCTTGAATTCTTGGACTGATAATTCTCAATCAAGAAAGAAATATACACACCACAAGGAGTCCAATGATACCCATATTACTATATGACCTAAACAAGACCCAAAATTATCCAATTCTATAACCAATTTTTTTTAAATTTCAAACCTAGGGTTAAATTTTAATTCCTCCAAATAATATAACTTTAATGGTGTTTACATAACACAATACATCTAATATTTATCTCCCAATGTGTTTAAATTTAAATCATAGTATAATAAACAAGAAAGGAAAAAAATTGAACTGAAACAAATACATAGCTCGACCAAAACATTAACCCATATTATTTGTTATCTTTAACGATTACTTATCATCATTAGTAATTACATATTACTTGACCATTACAAAAATGACACAACAATGAAAAAGAGGCCATGTTGAATCAACCAAATTTTTAATTCCTAATTCATTTTTTTACACGTACTCAGGCACTAATCATGTCCTCCTGATTCCTTTTTCTATCACCATTTAATTAACCAATTTAATAATGTTAATGTATTCTCTCTAACAACACTAACCATATTCCCATAAATGTACGTTCATAAGCATACAAAATCATGTGGAAAAGTTATTACCTGATGCAATTTGGCCATCTCACGTCGTTGCCCTCTTCATTCTTTTCTTTTTTCAAAGTAATTAAGTATTAAAAATGATTAAATCTACTAACTTTATTTTAATATATATGAATCAAGATGTATAAGGTATTAAATAAATACAATTCAACCTCCCTCAGTTAGATTAGTTATCTAAATTTATCCATAACTTATATAATCATAGTTATTGTATAGTCCGAATTACCTATTAAAAATTTACGAGAAGAATATTTTAGGAAAACAAGAGGGCTAATTATCAAAATGACCTAACGGGTCATTACATCATTCACTACTAAAAATCTTATCCATCCTCAAACATAAGGTAAAAGAAAATACCTGAACCTTCGAAGAGATGAGGATATTTAGCACACATGTAGAACTCTATCTCCCAAGTCGCCTCTCCAACTGAACGGTGCTTCCATTGCACCTTCACTGAAGTAATTTCTTTATTTCTAAGCTTCCGAACCTGCCTATCCAAAATGTTTATAGGCTTTTCCTCAAATGACAAGTTTGGGCTCAATACTACTGAATCGAGTGAGAGTACATGAGACTCATCTGACACATACTTTCGAAGCATGAATACGTGGAATACTGGATGGACAACTGATAATTTAGGTGGCAAAGCCAACTCATAAGCTACCTCACCTATTCTCCTCAGAATCTCAAATAGCCCAATAAACCTCGGGTTAAGCTTGTCCTTTTTTTGGAACCTCATCACACCCTTTATAGGTAATATCTTCAACCACACATGATCGTCTACCATAAACTCCAAGGGACAAACTCTCTTACCAACATAACTCTTCTGTCGACTCTGGGCTGTCAACAATCGACTCTAGATCAGGCATACCCGCTTCATAGCATCTTTGAACAAATCAGTGTCTAATACATCAACGACGATTGAGTCAAACCACCCAATAGGCGACCAACACCTACGCTCGTACAATACCTCAAATAGTGCCATCTGAATGCTTGAGTAATAACTGTTATTATAAGCAAACTTCGCTAAGGGCAAGTGTTGGTTCCACCGGACACCAAAATCAATCACGCAATTCCTAAGCATGTCCTTTAATACCTGAATAATTCGCTTGGACTGACCATCAGTCCGAGGATGAAATGTTGAACTCATGTCTAATTGTGTACCCAATCAATGGTGCAACGCCTTCTAAAAGTGGGAGGTGAACACCAAACCTCAATCAGACACAATAGAAATAGGCACCTCATGCAATCTAACAATCTAACATATATAGAACCTAGCTAGTTGCTTCGCATTGTGACTAGTCCTCTCCAAAATAAAGTGAGTTGACTTAATCAACCTGTCTATAATCACCCAAATAGAGTCAAACTTACCCAATGCCATAGGCAATTCAGTCACAAAATCCATGGTAATACGCTCCCACTTTCACTCGGGAATGGGCATCCTCTACATTGAACCTCCTAGATTTTGATGCTCATACTTAACATGCTTACAATTTAAACACTTAGCCACAAACTCTATAATATCCCTCTTCATCCCACACCATCAATAATTTTACTTCAAGTCATGAAATATTTTTTCCACACCTGGTGAATAGAATACTTAGCACAATGAGCCTCCTCCAAGATCAAGCGAACCCAACCACCTACCTTAGGCATACAAATGCGCCCATTAATCCTTAACACTCCCTCAGAATCAAGAAAAGCCAACTTAGTTTCATCGCTCAATACCTTGTCCCAATCACACAAATTTTATCATCATCAAATTAGTGAGCACGAATATAATCCATCAATGTAGACCTAGCCTCAATGAAGGTCAACACACTATGAGGTGGGGAGATGTCAAGTCTGATCAATTATCTGGACAAGGACTGAACCTACAAAGATAAAGGTCTTTCGTCCACCCTAAGAAATGCCAAACTACCCATGATAGAAGCCTTTCGGCTTAAAGCATCAACCATTATATTAGCCTTGCATGGGTGATAATGAATAGAGATATCATCATTTTCAGCAACTCCAACCATCTACATTGTCTCATGTACAAATTAGGTTGAGAGAAAATATACTTAAGGCTACAATGATCTGTGAAGATCTCACAATGTACCACATAGAGATAATGCCTCCACAACTTCAAAACAAACACCACCACGGCTAACTCCAAATCATGAGTAGGGTAGTTTCGCTCATGGACCTCCAGCTGTCGCGAAACATACGCTATAACTCTTCCCTTCTGCATCAATACTCTACCACAACCCACACCAAAAGCATCATAATAAACAACAAATGTTGCACCTTCCTCGGGTAATTGAAACGACCCAAAAAGTTCCTAAAAATGTGCTTCGGAAGTTACCGGAAACTTGTTTTAGCTATATCTAA
>JBCEWC010021140.1:0-10601 GCA_038996855.1 Solanum aculeatissimum | reverse complement strand
TGGGAACCGCAAACCTAGTCTAGCAAGTCATTGTTGAACCTCAATAGTCATCGTAGATAGAAATCAGTAGAATACGTTTGTCACTTAGTTTAAACTTTACTACAAAAACTCCCATTTTTATTATGCATTGTTATTTTGGAAATAGGAATTGCACGTGAGACGAAGTACTTCTAGCTGTATTTTCACGTATTCCCTGTGGGATCGACCCCAACTTTGGTTGGGTTCTATATTTGGTCAACGACCGCTTTACACTTCATTTGAGGTGTGAGTTTGGGCGTATCAAATTTTGGCGTCGTTGCCGGGGAATACGACGAAGATATAGTCTATTTGTATTAGTTTTAGTGTAATTCTATTTCCTGATTTTACTTTTTTGTTTGTTTGTTAGTACTGCAGGAGCCAGGTTGTGTATGCCAGCTACCCTCAGTAAAAGTGAACCTCTAATCGCCTACGACCCATAGCTACAGAGATCCATTAGAAGGATGAATGCACAGGAGCGAGAGGCGTAGAGGCGGTAAGAATTAGCCCTTAATATTGAGAATAGGGGCCACGATGGAATTGGAATTCATGATCTAGACGGTGATAGAGTTACACCAGTGGTCCCTCCTCAGCATCAAGTTGGAGTTAGACCACCTCTTCCTATGCAACCACATGTTCCCCAGCAGCCACGAGCTCGATATGATGAGAAAGATGGCGCTGGGGCCACAGGAGCAATTGTCTTGCCGCCACTGCCCGCGGGGTGAAGTTCACAATCACCAGTACTATGTTGCAGATGCTGTCGCTGAAAGGTCTGTTTATGGGACAACCACATGAAGATCCCAACCAACATCTCATGAATTTTGTCTCCACCTGCCAGTCCTCTGAAATCCCAAGAGTTAATCAGCAAGCAATAAGACTCAGGCTATTTCCGTTGTCTCTGTCTGGGGAGGCAACCAAGTGGTTGAACGAACTTCCTTACGATTCTATCCACACTTGGGGTGAGCTGAAGAAAGCATTTTTAGAAAGATTTTTCCCAGCATCCGCAAAACTTAAGCCAAAGGATGAGATAGGTGCACACCGGCAGTTACCAACAGAGGCGTTATACGAGACCTGGGAGAGGTTCAGGCAAAATATTAAGCAATGCCCGAACCATAACCTCACAAATGAGCATCTGAAGGAGGTTTTCTACCGGTCGTGCAACTTTGTTACTAAGCCCATTGTTGATGCAACTTGTGGGGGTTCGTATATGGCCAAAACATTTCCTGATATTATCGGCATCTTAGATCAAGCGGCCAAAAATAGCAGAGCCTTGTATACAAGAGATGGCGATTGCTCAGGGTTCCTTGTTGGGATGAGTGATGAACAGCGCAAGAAAGAAGAGGAACGTGATCAAGACATGGCTCACATGCGAACTCAGATGGATCCACTGACAAAGAAGCTGTTGGGTGGAGGTTTTGAAAAGGTCAAAGCAGTAGACTTGGCGCCCAGGTATGATGATGCAGGGTACGAGTATGATGAAGAGGCTAAGTTGCTAAATAGCCAGGGGGTTTCCGACCATTTAACTCCGGAAACCAAGGTTGGAACTATGGACAGGAAAATTATTATGATCGACCCATGGCTAGAGATAATGGAAACTGACAAAACAGAGACAACTTCAGAAATGATCGGCCTGCACCATATGTACCACCCATGAATAGAGAGCGCCCGAATAATGGCAGTGGTCCCTCAAAGCTGGAAGAGATGATGGCTAAAGTGTTGGACAAGGTGGAAGCGACTAAGTGTGGGGTGAGAGACATGCGTGGGGAGATGTCGAATATTCGTCAGTTAGTGGACTCTCACTCTACTTCAATTAAACAACTGGAGCAGCAAATGGGCCAGTTATCTGTTTCAATGAATCAGAGAAAGGTTGGGGCCCTTCCTAGTGACACCATCCAGAACCCCAAAAATGATTGTCACTGCATGATTGTAACCACCAGAAGCGGAATTATACTTTCAGAACCAGTTCTAGTCAGAGATATGGGAGCTCAAGGGAGTAATAGTGTCGCGAGCACCAAGGTGCATCAGCCTGATGAAATAGTGGAGGAAGCAGTTGTGACGCCCAATGATTCTGAGTATGTTCAACAATCAAGTAGTTTGGATAAACCAAGGCCAACACCTTTGCCAGCTGTCCCTAAGCCACCACCACTATTTCCATAAAGGCTGAAGAAGAAGCAAGACAACGGCAAGTTCCAGAAGTGTTTAGAAATGTTAAAAGAGTTGTCTGTCAATATACCCTTAGTGGAAGCACTCGAGCAGATGCCAGGCTATGCCAAATTTATGAAGGACCTGGTAACCAAGAAGAGGACTATCATATCTGAGTCAGCAGGGACCCTCCACCACTGTAGTGCCATTGCTACAAGATCATTGGTAGAGAAAAAAGAGAATCATGGGGCTTTTACCATTCCATGCACAATAGGATCATTTGATTTTGCACGGGCTCTCTGCGATTTGGGAGCTAGTATAAACTTGATGCCACTAGCGGTATACAGACAGTTGGGATTGGGAGCCCCTACGCCTACGTCGATGAGGCTGCTTATGGCAGACAGGTCAGTTAAGAGGCCTGTAGGAATCCTATGTGATGTGCTGGTAAAGGTAGGCAGGTTCATTTTTCCTGCAGATTTTGTTATTCTTGATTGCCAGGTCGACTTTGAGGTCCCCATCATTCTTGGGAGGCCATTCTTAGCTTCCGACAGAGCATTGGTGGACGTGGAACAAGGAGAGTTAACTTTCAGATTGAACTCTGAAGAAGTCAAATTCAATGTATGTGCATCTATGAAGAGGCCCAAGGAGATGTCAGTAATGTCTGTCATAGATGTAGAGGAAACATACTTTTCTGCGGTTCCAGTTGAAGAGGAACTGAGTGTTGATGAGGTGGCTGCGGTCATTATGAATTTTCCTGATGACAGTATGACCGACTATAAGGGTACAATGCAAGCATTGCAAGGTAGGGGCACTAGACCCTATGTGCCGAGAAGGTTGGACCTCGACCTGCGGATAGATCGTCGCCACCTGCCAAACCTTCAGTTGAAGAGCCTCCAACAGTGGAGCTTAAAGAACTGCCACAACATTTAAGGTATGATTTCCTTGGCACTAATAATAATTTACCCGTGATTGTGGCTGCAGACTTGTAGGATGCACAGATGGTAGCACTGTTGAAGGTACTACAAAAATTCAAAAAGGCGATTGGGTGGTCTATAGCTGACATTGTGGGGATCCCACTTGACATATGCACTCATAAAATCAAACTGGAAGATAACTGTGTGCCCAACATCGAACATCAGCGCAGGCTCAACCCGCCCATGCAGGAGGTCGTTAAGAAAGAAATCATTAAGTGGTTGGATGCTGGGGTGATATACCCGATTTCAGATAGCCAGTGGGTTAGCCCAGTCCAATGTGTACCCAAAAAGGGGGGATGACAGTCATAGCTAATGACAGGAACGAGTTGGTCCCGTCACGTCCTGTAACGGGCTGGCGGGTGTGCATGGACTATAGAGAACTAAACAAATGGACCTTGAAGGACCACTTTCCCATGCCCTTCATGGACCAGATGTTAGATCGGTTAGCAGGCAGGGGATGGTACTATTTTCTGGATGGTTATTCGGGGTATAATAAGATATCAATAGCACCTGAAGACCAAGAGAAGACTACATTCACCTATCCTTATGGAACATCCACTTTCAGACGAATGCCGTTTGGACTGTGTAATGCCCCAACTACATTTCAGCGATGCATGATGTCAATCTTCTCAGATATGGTTGAAGACACCTTGGAGGTATTCATGGATGATTTTTCAGTGGTAGGTGATTCCTTTGATGACTGTCTTCTGAACTTGAACAAAGCCTTACAACGCTGCGAAGAGGAAAACCTAGTTTTGAACTGGGAGAAATGCCATTTCATGGTCAAGGAGGGAATAGTCCTTGGCCATAAGATCTCCAAAAGTGGAATAGAGGTTGATAAAGAAAAAATTGAAGTGATTGAAAAGCTACCACCGCCTATCTCAATTATAGGTGTAAGAAGCTTCTTGGGGCACGCGAGATTCTATCGTGGTTTAATAAAGGACTTCTCCAAAATTGCACATCCATTGTGCAAGCTGCTAGAAAAAGATGCCAAATTCTACTTTGATGAAAGCTGCAAACAGGCTTTTCTGACCCTAAAATAGAAGCTGATTACTACACCTGTTGTTGTGGCCCCAGACTGGTCATGTTCTTTTGAAGTCATGTGTGACGCGAATGGTGCGGCTGTGGGAGTTGTGCTGGGTCAGAAGCACAAAAATATCTTTCACCCTATTTACTACTCCAACAAAACCCTTAACGAGGCCCAGAGGAACTATACTGTAACTGAGCAGAAGCTGCTGGCTGTAGTCTATGCTTTCGATAAGTTTAGAGCCTACTTTTTGGGGACCAAGGTAATTGTGCATACTGATCACGCAGCACTTAGATACCTCATGACCAAAAAGGATGCCAAACCACGATTGATCCGGTGGGTTCTACTATTACAAGAGTTCGACTTTGAGGTCCAAGACATAAAAGGAACTGAAAACCAAGTGGCAGATCACTTGTCTCGTCTGGAGGACGAGTCGAAGGGGAACGACTAGCTAACCATTGACGACTCATTCCCTGATGAGCAGGTATTAGCTTCTTCTGTTGATTTAATTCCATGGTATGCTGATTTTGCTAACTATCTGGTGAGTGACCTCATGCCCGAGGACTTAACCTCTCACCAGAGGAAAACGTTTTTGCATGATGTACGCAGGTACTTCTAGGACGAACCATTCTTATTCCATATATGCGCTGATGGGATTATTCGACGGTGCATTACAGAAGCAGAGATGTTGAGCATAATGGAAGTATATCACGCTTCCCCCATGGGGGGGCACCACAGTAGCGCCCGGACGGCTAAAAAGATACTTCAATGTGGGTACTACTGGCCGACTCTATACAAGGATACACATGACTTAGTGCTAGGGTGTGACCAATGTCAGAGTCAAGGAAATATCTCTAGGCGCCAGGAGATGCCCTTGACGCCTATTCTTGAGGTTGAAATTTTGATGTCTGGGGTATTGACTTTATGGTCCATTTGTGAGCTCTTATGGGATGCGGTACATCTTGGTAGCGGTTGACTATGTTTCCAATTAAGTGGAGGCAGTAGCACTGCCGAACAACGAGAGTAAGAGCGTAACCCAGTTTTTGAGGCGAAACATCTTCTCTAGATTTTGGACCCCATCATTAGTGACGAGGGAACTCATTTCTGTAACAGGATCTTTCGTGCAACCCTAACTAAGTATGGAGTCAAGCAACATCGGGTCTCCACTCCCTATCATCCGCAAACCAGTGGCCAGGTTGAAGTTTCCAACAGGGAAATCAAAGAGATCTTGGCAAAGTCCGTCAATGCTTCCAGGACTGATTGGTTATGAAAACTTGATGATGCGTTGTGGGCCTACCGCACTACCTATAAAACCCCATCGGTATGTCCCCATATCAATTGGTGTTTGGTTAGGCGTGTCACTTACCTGTGGAACTTGAGTATAGGGCATTGTGGGCCTTAAAGAAGTTGAACTTGAATTTAGATGAAACCACAAATCTAAGGTTGGATCAAATAAATGAGCTAGATGAGGTGCGCTTGCAAGCATACAATAGTGCTGCTCTATATAAGGCCAGGATGAAGGCACACCACGACAGACACATCGCACCGTGTAGATTTAATGTGGGAGACAAGGTGTTGCTCTACAACTCTCGATTGCGGCTGTTCCTAGGTAAGCTAAAGTCTAGATGGGTAGGACCATATAAGGTTGTTCAATTTTTCCCCCATGGTGCGTTGGAGTTAGAAGAAGAGAATGGGAACCGGTTCAAGGTGAATGGCCAAAGGGTCAAACAATATGTGGGCGCTGTGTCTGAAGCCTCTGTGGTAGAGGTATTACACCTTGATGAAGTCTGAGTAATCAGGGAGCTGTGTCGTGCCGCGACGTTAAATCAAGCGGTTCATGGGAGGCAACCCATGTTTTAATTATTTAAAAAATAAATAAATTGTGTTTTAGTTTCTACATTATATTTTTTTTACTTGTCGTATGTCATTAGTTGTTGTTTTTGTCATCGCAGAGGCAGGTGGATATGTTGAAATGGGCACATCATAGAGTCATGGCAGATACCTTGCAAGCTAAACTAAGGCCTGTGGCACGACATTACCCACAGCTCGTGTGCCAGCACACGGCCTACGAGTGTGTCGTAGCCACGACCTTCCAAGTAAGTGCGTCTCGGTTGGGTCGAAAATTTGAGTCCCATGAAACGGATGGCCAAACGGCCCGTGTGACACCACATGGACCGTGAGTCGAACCGTGAAGTGGGACAGTGACCTTGTCCATGGGAAGGCTACTCAAATGGTTCAAGTCCTTTTACACGGAAGGCCAAATGGGCCGTATGCCTTCACACGGACCGTGAGGCCAACCGTAAAGTAGGACAAAAACTTACCCCATAGAAATGTTGTGCAATAAATCCAAGTCACATTACACAGATGGCCAAATGGACCGTGTGATCTCACACGGACCGTGAAGTCAACCATGTAGTGTGGCAGTGACTCACCCCATGACCATGTTGTTCATATACCCCAAGTCCTTTTACACGGAAGGCTAAACGGGCTGTGTGCCTTCACACGGACCGTGAGGCCAACCGTGAAGTAGGACAAAAACCTACCCCATTGAAATGCTGTGAAACAAACTGCCAAGTCATATCACACGGACGATCCAACGGGCCGTGACACGTGGGACGGTCCGTCTAGGTTACCATGACGCAACCTTTTGACTGGTTTGACTGTATATAACTTACCAACCTTCTCCACTTTTCTTCATACTCTCTTACCAACCTCTTCTCAAACTCTCTCACAAATCCATCTTTTTCTCCACAGATAAAAGGTATTGTCACGCTCCGTCTCACACTACACGTGGTGTAACACCTCGTGATAATCCTTCCCTTACTAAGTTTGTCCAAAATTAAGTATTCCTACGTTTTCTCGTTATTTTGCCGGAAGTGATGCTCGTTGTGTTTCTTGTTGGCAAAAGCTTGAAGCTTGGGTGCTAATTTATGTTTTTCATGGGGGAAAATCGGGTGGAGAAAGAAATTGGGTAGGGAAAACCTCCATGGATGTACTTTGAGGTTTTTATTGCCCATAAACACGCTTAAATTGGTTTGTCGATGTTGTTGAGTGGGTTAAACCCTCGTATTTATGTTAACAAGTGTTGGGGAGTTGGTTTTACTTCCGATCTGTGCAATGGCTAGCCGGAATTGCGAGTTGCCCATCGGAGATTGTGCCCGATGCGTCTCACGGCACTGTTGACGGATCGTTTACGTGCACACGGTCTATGATTGTGTCCGTTGAGTTTGCCTTGGGCATGTGTTGAATGACCGGTAACGATGAGGCAAATGACCCATCTCACGGACCATCCCACTTCACACGGTCCATGTCAGGTCCCTTCCAGCTGCAACTTGTCCCACGTCCTAAGTTCTGCTAGACGGACCTGTTCACGGGCCGTGCCACATCACACGGTCCGTGTAAGGTTCCGTCCATTTGTCCAGTGCCCAATTTTTGTTTAAAAAGGGTTTCACGTGTAATTTCCCGATGATAGACCGGGTGACGCCACTCTTAAGGGTCATTGTCACGTAGTACCACTGACGGGGAAGTCTAAGTACTCATCTAGTCTTGGTTTGCCAGTGTCTCTACAAAGGTTAATGGTACTTGCTGTTTCTTTCAGGTACGATGGGTCCTCGTCGGCAAACTTGACTCTGTGATTCTCCCACCGAGTCCTCTAGCTCGCCAACAGGGAGTAGCTCGGGCTCAGAGTCGTCAGAGAGGGTGGAAGCCCAATTTACTGGAAATATCTCACCTCATTCCCTCCGCACGACTCGATCCCGGAGGACCCAACAGGTGACTCCCCTTTCCACTTTGGGGCCACCACTCCTGGAGGGTACGGAGGCGGCTGCTGCCCAGCACTTTGAGGACACAGAAAACGCAGCCGACCATGATACACCATCCCACCCGGATGATGCAGAGACTGCTGAGCTTTGAGACAGTGACGATGATGCCATACATGCTGTTGTTGCTCGAGCTCCTAATGAGGAAGAGGCCAGGACTACCCTCCTATTCCTCCGTGGCCGGTAGACCACTCCAGGTAGCTAGGAGATCTACTGTAATGGGTTGACAAATGGTTCTGGGGGCTTTCAGAAGCGCACGGTGATCCCAAAATTGATCGTCTTCATCGATCACTTTGATGTAGTCCCGAATATTAAAACCACCTTCAAATTCCACGAGTTTGGGTGGATGACCTAAAAACTTGGGTTCTATGGGCCTGCCCTCATTCAGGAATTCTACTCAGCCTATGCAGCAGATCTACTAAATTCAGTGGGAGGGGGTACTAGGCGGTTGCAGAGGTACATGGCTGGAAATGTGAGACCTCTGCCTAGTTTGACCATTCGGGGGCGAGAAGTGGATATCTCTAAGGCGACTATTAACTTTTTCTTACATGGCCTAGAGTACAGACCGCCAACTGACGGACTTTATGCTGCAAAAGTCCATCAGGTCTCTGAGTCTGCTTTATTGGATGATCCTACCTCCAGAGTTGATGTTGTCACATGGATCGCACATTAGATTGCTTTGCAAGGTGCTGAGGCTGGTTGGGTCACTGACCCGCGGACCCTCATCACTAAAGCATTCCTAAATTTTCATGCTAAGTTTTGGTAGTCTGTGGTGCGGGCCCATCTGCGACCCACTCTTAATGACAACACTCTCTAGTTGTCGCAGGCTTCACTTGTGGCATGCCTCATAGCCCGCTATCCCATCAATGCAGGACGTGTCATAGCTACGGAAATGAGGGATAGGGCCCCTCAGTGAGCGGTCTGCCATGTCATTCCCTTGCCTTATGAGAGCTTTCTGTCGATGGGCCCAGGTTTCTGTCACGTGATATTTGGACTGGAAGACATATCCAACTGCGGGGGTCAACATAACTTTGATCAAAGACGTCAATAACCCCCTATTCTGGACAAGGACGTAGCAATACGGAGCCCTGCCAGTGTTTTCTCAAGCCGTCCCACAACAACCCATGGATTTGGAGGGAGTTACAGGGATGCCCCCAACCGGTGGAGCATCGGATCAGGCTGAGGGTAGCTCTTCCCAGGCGGAAGTGGCTTCAGGGTATGTCTATGTGCCCTATGAGTTCTTAACCCATCTGATGAATGAGCAGCGGCAGACACGGGCTATCGTTGATCAAATTGTGGAGCGCATGCCATAGGTACTCCAGACTCATGCAGAGTCGATCCACTCCGAGCTGCACAAAGAGATAGCAATTCTCCATAGCCAGATCAACAACTTGGAGACATACTTCCAGGAGCAGATCAAGATTCTGTCAGGGAGGGAGGCATCCAACATAGCCAACATGGTTGCCGAATTGAAAAACCAAGTAGCCGTGCTTATGGCCAAGTATAATGCCCCACCTCCATCTCCGCCTCCGCCTGTTGAGTCACTGCTGGACCTCTTTTCAGCTTCTGCTCCAGCCCCTTCTTTGGAGGGTTTATGGGCTGTGCCACCTCCGACACATGCGACATACACTATGGCTCCATCAGGGCCTTCCCGCCGAAGAGGGAAGGACAAAAAGTGCCAACACCGCCACAACCCGCCAGAGGATCCTCAAGAAGCAGAAGCCAAATAGTTGCACAAAGCACTTCGGGCTAGTCGGAGAGAAGTAGCTTTACAGGCGGAGCAGGAAAGGTTGGATGTTAAGGCAACACAAGCTGGAGCATCTGGGAGTGCGTCTGCCGGAGGACCACCTGTTGAGGTTGACGACCCCGCTGGAGGGTCTCATGCTGATGTACCGGATCAACCCGACGCCTAGTGCGTCCCAGGTATGTCCTTGCCCTTTTGTTCTTATATTTCCTACTTTCTGTGCATTGAGGGCAATGCACTGTTTTTTTTGGAGGGGTTAGGGCATTCCTGTCACTTGGGAGTTTTTATTGCCATGTTTCTTTTCTCTCAGGTGGTCTATCTAGTAGAACTGGTATGTTTAGGTTGTATATTTGCATAAACATAAGGTCTTTAATAGGTTGGGCAATAATCCTGAGTTTGTATGAGGATAGTCATAGTGATGGCGTGTACATGTATTCTGTCCTAACGACTTTATGTGATTTTGTGCTAAGTTTGTGTATATTGTTTAGTTGATTGATTTCGAATGAATGAGATAAACTTGGTTGGTTGGTGCTAGATAGCATTGGATGTGTGCCATGTGTGTGTGAGCCTAGTGTTTGAATTCAGTTGGCACACTTATAAGCTAGAACTTGCCCGGTTAGTCTCACTGAAATGCTTGAATGAATGAATTAGGAAAGAATCTTAGGTCATTTTTGTGAAAAGTCACTTAGCCTAAATCGACCAACCAAATGAAAGTGTCCCTTTGAACCAAAAGTTGAGTCAAAATGAACCTTTTTCTTTGTAATCACCCAACTCACCTTACTTACTTTGATGCAAATCCTGATGTTGGCCCTGGTCTCTCCAAGGACATCGTGAACCTCACATTAGGTTAACACTTAAGTTGAGGGTGACTTTTATTGGCC
>JBCEWC010021139.1:0-10602 GCA_038996855.1 Solanum aculeatissimum | reverse complement strand
TTTTGGGATATATTTTTAAGTGGGTGACTATTTATCTATTAGATTTTCTCCTTCTAGTGCACTTTTATTGTTGGGTTCCGAATTGAGTGATCTTTTAGTCATGATCTCGTTTTGGATCGTGACAGATACCTATCTAATGACATGACAATGATAATACTTTTTTAAAAAAAGAAATACTTTAAAAAGTAAAATTTATATTAAATTTATACAATTTTTTGTACATGAGCGGGCCAAATCAAGAATCGTGTCGAGTTTAGGATGATTAAATCCTAAATAAATTTAAATATTAATTTATTTATTTTAAAAACTATCTAGAAATTTATAATTGACATATTATTAAATGATATCTAAAATAATCATATAAGTTGACTTGATTAAAGTTGGATGACTTTTAAAAGACAACATAAAATCGAATAACTATAATGACAAATTTCTAAAATAACAATTTTGTTTAGTTTTCCGATGTTGGCAATATTTTTTGTCGCTGTTTTATTACTTAATGTATTAAAGGACAAAATTAAAAATTTAAGGAACAAAAATTAAAAATCGGTGTAAAATAACATAAATGATCAGCCCGCCCCATAAACTATTGGAATGGGCCATATGGGCTTACTGGACCCTCCTATGACCCATACGCTTCCTCATTTTTCGTCTCAGCCCTAAGCCCATCAGTTATATCAAAGATAGACTGGGCCTAAAATTTGGTCAACTTAATAGGAATAACTCAAATTAATTCAAGGTCCTTAGGTTTTTTTAATTTATTTTTGCAGCGTTAGTTTTTTTAAAATAGTTTTTTTTCTGTATTTTTTTATAAAAAAAATAATTAGAAAGCTTTTCCTTTGTTTCAATAAGAGTTTTTTTCACGTATCAATACTGTATAAATATATATCAATATTGTATAAATAATTATGTAATGTATCAACATTGGATAAATTATGTATAAGCATGTATCAGTATTATCTAAATCATTTACATGTATCGATATTATATAAATTATATACAAACACGTATCGATATTATATAAATATGTATGTTAATGTATCAACATTATATGAATGGTGCATAATCGTGAATCAATATTGTATAAATAATTGTGTAATATATCAATATCGATATTTATTTGACTACCATGTATTCCCACCTTAATAAATAAAAAAAATAAACAAGAAATAATAAAACAATATAAATATTCATTTTTTTCATAAAAGAAGTGAAACAATTGAAAAAGGAAAACAACTTTTAAAAAAAGAGTAACATAAAAATTAATTTTTTTTTTATTATTTTGTTTTAACATAGCACAATAAAAAAAATCGAAAGGAAAAAAAGCCAAATGGCCAAATAAGAACTGAAAGTGAATCAAATAGTCGGATAACTATATTTGATGCATATAACGGCCGAATGATCACTTTTTATAAAAAAAATAGTAAAAAATTTAATCAATGAACATTTTGTATAATTTTTCTAAATAATTATACTTCAATGTGAAAATAAAAATATCCCACTTAAAACGCATACAAACTTATAAAGGTCTGTGCCTTGTAAATTAATCCTTGGTTTTGAAATTCCAACGGATATTTGAACCATATAAATCATTCTTTAATTTTAAATTATAAATATTTGAATCTTATGAATTCTTTCTTATTTTTAGAACTTCAATAAATATTTGAACCTTATGATTTACTCATATCATGTTATCATCATATATTATACTAAAAGTGAGAAAAATATTAGGCGAAAGTTAGATACCATTTTGTTCCTACACTAAATCATGATTTAATTAATTAAATAAATCACTAATTTATTCTACAATCTTAATTACTCTTAATTTAAAAGCTGTAAAGTTTAAAAAGTTAATTATATTTAATAATTCAATAACATAGTCTAAAGTTGAAAGTGAAAAGTAGATTATCATTTTATCTCTATCCTAAGTCAAAATTGTAAAAATAATCTAATTATTAAATAATATAGCTTAATTAGTTTAAGACACGTTCTCCTTTTTTTTTTAATCAGTTGAGAGACTTGGAAGTTTAGTTGCCAATCCTATTTGTAAATTAATTAATTGTAATTTAGACATGTGTTTATTAATGTCTCCTAATCGTTATTTTAATACTCTAATATAATAGGTGACTAAATTATTTTAATGAAAAATTAAATGTATTGTAATCTATTCAATCGTTTGAAATTATTTTTACCTTTGATATAAATTGAGGGCACACAAAATTATATTTATATATACATTCTTTATATGGATATTTACTAAAATTACATTATGCAATGCTCTAGTCATCGGCCTTCACTTAGTCCCATCCAACAATAATAAATACTTATTAGAGGCATAATAGATGAGGAAAGATAACGAACAGTCTTCGTAACTGAAGGTAACAAAGAGTCTCATTCACTTTAATATATTGTGTTTATTTTCTTCATAAAAAAAATTATCATTCTAGCCTCCCATTGTGCTAGATTTCACTTATATGTCGATTGTTTTCTACTTCATCTTTGCAATATTATATTTCTACATGTACTAAGATAAATCACATTGCCAAATTATTTAGCACAATGCACACAATGGTTAATCATGTTATAAATCATATCTTATCAAATATTTTTACATAGTTGAACATTTCGACAACTCTTATAATTTCATTGATTCATTTTTCTTTTTAGGAGTGGGATTGAAACCTTCGATTATAAGAACATTCATTAAAAAATTATCATTCTAGCCTCCCATTTTGCTAGATTTCACTTATATGTTGGAGATACTCGAGTAAGTTTGTATTCCTTCTTGTTTTCTATTTCATCTTTGCAATATTATATTTTTACAGATACCAAGATAAATAACATTGCCGAACTAATTATTAGCTTGGTGCACACAATGCTTAATCGTGTTATAAATCATATCTTATCAAACATTTTTGCATAGTTGAACATTTCAACAACTTTAATAATTTCATTGATACATTTTTCTTTCAGAAGCGGGATTAGGACCTTCAATTATAAGAATGTCTTGCTAAACTTAAAAGAATGATTTGTGTAAATTAATCTATTTTGCTTTCCATAGAGTTGGTCGACCTAGTAGGCTTGTTAATAACCTTTTCAAAAGCTTAAACTTTTCCAGAAGGTTCAACTCTTTGCTCAAGCTCACCAATTTATCCCAATAACTTAGGAATCACAAATTTTGATCTTGGATCAAATAATCATCCTTCCAAAGCTAAAAATCACATGATCTACCACTCTAAAGTGAACTCAATAATGATTCTTGAAGATGAATATATAACTCTTGAAGATCAACTTTAGAAAAAATATTTAACTTACCCCATAGTAAGAACAACTCCAATATCTTCTACCAGGATTTATTGGGGTCCAAGAGGTCAACAAAGACAGAACAAATTCGTACTTGCATCACACCTCTTCTAATTCATGGTCTTCCCCTTGCATACACATTCTAGTCAAGCTTATTCGAACTATTATAGCACCTTAAATTTTTTTTTAAAAAAACTACAACAATTTGAATCAATTCACAATATGAAAAAATATGAATTTTTTTCCGAAAAAGAGAGACATGAATAAAAAGCTATCTTTGATTCTCCGTGAAAAGAATTGAACTTGAACTTCAATTTGGTGCTTGCATCTCTAGTCTTTGGTTGAACACTTAGGGTTCTTTAGTTTTTGGTTGAAAAATTAGGTTGGATGATGGGTTATAATAGTTATACCTTTAGATGATATTTTTAATTAGAAAAAAATTAAAAATCGACTTTATTAAATGTAGGACACGCAAAGAAAGGCTGATTGAAATGCGCTTGGGGTTTGGTGTAGGAAGGGTCAAATAAATTTACTTTGGAGTAGTATAGGTGTGCAATAGATCACATTAATAATTAAAGTGTGAAACTGACTTTTAGGGACAACTCCAGGGGGAATTTATGCCTTTTTCTTTTTGTATATTGCTTAATTTCAATGTTAATGCTACTCATCACAAATATAGTGCCACATTAGTTAAAATATTTGGTTTAAACTTAGCATAAAATTCACGTGCAACGCACGTGATCAGAAACTAGCACCATATAATTATGTATAAACAATATATACATAAAGTACTATTTTTTGTATGTGTGTCCACACACTATATGCAAATCAATACTATGTCAATCTCATTTTATCACATAAAATTGAGTTTGAATTATCTGAGTCGGATGTGTCGCATCCAGACTTGAAAATTATGTATATAATTTCATACGCTTTTTGAAGTGTTGGACAAACATGTTTAAAGAAGAAAAATCCACTAGAAAGAAAGGAAGGAAGAAAGAAAGAAAGAAAGAAAGAAAGAAAGAAAGAAAGAAAAGAAAGAAAGGGAAATAATAATAACGTGAAGTTTTAGCGGTGGAGCAAAATACAAATATTCGAATGTTTTCGAGGAGTAGATCTGCTGAAAACGACAAAGCATACCACGAATATCACACACATTAGGTTAATTATAATAGTGATGTGAAAGTTTCAAAGATAGAGCTAAATATAAATATTTGACTATTTTTAAGAAATAGATCTGTTGAAAACGACAAAAGTATGTCACAAATATCACACTTGTTACACATAAGATAAATAAAATTAATGACATGAAAGTTTCAGTGGCTAAGCTAAATATAAATATCTGACTATTTTATAAAAGTAGACATATTGAAAATAATGAAAGTAAACCGTGAATATCACACGTATTACACATTAGGCTTAATCTCAATGTTAATGCTACTCATCACAAATATAATACCACATTTGTTAAAATATTTGAATTAAAGTTAACATGAAATTCGCGTGCCACGCACGTGATCAGAGACTAGAACCATATAATTATGTATAAACATTATATGCAAATCAATACTATGTCAATCTCTTTTCATCACATAAAATTGAGTTTGAATTATCTGAGTCGGATATGTACGATTCGGACTTAAAAATTTTGTATATAATTTCATACGCTCTTTGAAGTGTTGGAAAGTTATTTTAAAGAAGAAAAATTCACTAAAAAGAAAAGGAAGAAAGAAAGAAAGAAACAAAGAAAGAAAGAAAAAAAGAATGAAAGGAAACAATGAAAGTAATAACAACTGGAAAATTTTAGTGGTGGAGCAAAATACAAATATTTGAATGTTTTCGAGCAGTAGATCTGCCGAAAACGACAAAGTATACCGCTTCAATGTTAATGCTACTCATCACAAATATAGTACCACATTAATTAAAATATTTGAATTAAAGTTAACATGAAATTCACGTGCAACGCACGTAATCAGAGACTAGTACCATATAATTATGTATAAACAATGTATACATAGAGTACTATATTTTTTATGCGTGTCCACGCATTATATGTAAATCAATACTATGTCAATCTCTTTTCATCATATAAAATTGAGTTTGAATTATCTGAGTCGGATATGTACGATCTGGACTTGAAAAATTTGTATATAATTTTGTACGCTCTTTGAAGGTTGGAAAGACATTTTAAAGAAGAAAAATCCACTAAAAAGGAAAGAAAGAAAGAAAGGAAACAATGGGAAATAATACCAGCGGGAAAGTTTTAGTGGTGGAGCAAAATACAAATATTGAATGTTTTCGAGGAGTAGATCTGCGAAAAATGACAAAGTATACTGCGAATATCACACACATTAGGTGAATTGTAATAATAACGTAAAAGTTTCAAGGACAAAGCTAAATATAAATATTTTGACTATTTTTAAAAAAATGATTTATTGAAAACGACAAAAATATGTCATAAATATCACACTTATTACACAAAAGATAAATAAAATTAATGGCATTAAAGTTTCAGCAACAAAACTAAATATAAATATTTGACTATTTCCTTTTATAAAATAAGATATAATGAAAGTATACCGTGAATATGACACTCACTACACATTAGGTGAATATCACCATGTTCCCAGAGATGAGCGTTACTTTACCACATCGGTTTATCTTGCATCTCTTCCATCAACATTTCATCATTACTTGCTAAAAAATTATTTACATTACTATATATAAGAAAAATATCTATTAATATGGAATATACGCGTCCAATGACTAATAAATAACAAATATATATAAAAAAAAAAAGATCCTAACAATTCTCTTAATTTATTTTGAATTATGACAAAAAAAATTTATCAATTCAATTAATATAATTTACATGAAGTACCATATGAATTCAGTTATTCCAGAAAAGTGCTACTCTTTCTTTAATTAAAAATCTTGAATTTAAATTAATCAAGTATGAAAAAGAAAATAGAAAGGGTGATGTATATTAACCATAGAGTAAAGATAGAAAAAGTGATGAAAGATAGTACAAAGTTATCACGAAATTCTTCTGAAGGTTGATTGTCTGCTATTTGGCTTTAATGCTCAAACAACTGACAAAATGTCAGAATAATTCTGACCACTCACTTTAATTACTTACAATTTTCACATTCATAGACAAAAGCTACTACACTCTACTGCCAAAAAATTAAAATGGCAGCTGACACTTCCATCCCACTAATGACTGACCGTTCTTCTTTTGTTTTCCTCATTACTCTTTTTTTTGTCTTTTTATTATCTCTAAGAAATTACCTACAACATTTCTTCTGTTTCATCATATATTAGTACTAGTAATCTCAATCAACATTATTTATAATTTTTAATTTAATATTATAATAATAATAATATATTTAGTGAAATTCCAAATTATCTTATTTAATACTATAACAATAATATTTTTTAAAAATACTTAAAAACAATATATAGGAGCTTTGGGAATTGAACCTAGGAGTGAAAGACACTTGACCGTAAAGGCGCAAAGAAAGGAGCTCTAAGTTGGAATTCCATACTCTTTCTAATCCATATTAAATAAATTATTGAGGTATGACATATTTTTTTAAAAATAATTAAGAATATAAAATAAAGATTGTTTTGTATTATTTTACTATTTCTAAATTAGTCTAACAAAGTTAAGATTCTAATTAATTAAACAATATATATTTTTTTTTATTTTTTTTTTCAAACCATTCCATTATTATGAACGAGAAAGAATAATATGACATACTATACATTTCTAAGAGTTTCCAAGTAAATGTTTCCCCTTCTAACTTTATGTAATTTAGTAGTAATGCTTCTAAAAATTTAAAATTATATAAACTTTATTTAATATTTAAAAATATAACCTTTTGATTAAGTTGAGGCGAGAAAAATGGTATAAGGAGTAGTAATTTTGTTGAGCTAATTTTCTTTTTTGTTAATCGAATTTTAAATTACTCCTATTTAATATAAATAAATTATATATATGACTTAATGAATGTGGCATAAGAAAGGACCTTTCTTTATTGTTTTTTTCTCTCCTTCTGTGCTCATCAATTTTGCCTCTGCGGCAAGTGTCAGCAATATCATCTGTAGTCTCAGACGCTGAACCACTCTCCAATTTCTGTATAGTAAACTTTGGGTTGGTTTAGTTGCAGGTTTTGCTTTTTCCTTCACGTTTCATGTGAAGTCAAGAAATGCAGCTTCATCCACTCTCTGCCACCCCTCTTTCGTCCTCTGGTCTTTACCCTTCTCTCTCTGTTTTTTTGCCTTTATATGTTTAGGTTTATGTGTGAAAGATTGGATTTTTTTGTGTGGGGTTTGTGATACTGATGAAATTATGTTTATTTTGATGAAGGAAAAGAAAAAGAAGATGAAATAACGAAGAAAGAAGGGTCACCACCTTCCATAGAGCTGTCTCTAGGCTATGGAGGTTCAAGCCATGTGATTGAACAAGAAGAAAAAAGTGCTAAATCCAAGTCTCTGTTCACAGCAGCTCAGTTTCAAGAACTCCAACTCCAAGCTGTGATTTTTAAGTATATATTTTCTGGTCTTCCAGTTCCTTTTCATCTGTTTTTCATCATTTGGAGTAGTGTTTCCAGCTCCTTGGTTGACGGTGGAATCTACAAACTATACCCTACCTGTAAAGTTCCTCTTCTAATTTGTCCTTATAAATTTTGTGTTTGTTAATTCCATCAAGAAAGATTGCATCTTTACTTATACTTCTTCCTTTACATTTGATTTCTTTTCCCATGTTCTGTTAGTTTTATGAGCCAAATTGGTGCTGTCTAATTCCATCAAGAAAGATTGCATCTTTACTTATACTTCTTCCTTTACATATGATTTCTTTTCACATGTTCTGTTAGTTTTATGAGCCAAATTGGTGCTGTCAATTCAAGAATGTGTTTTCTCTTTTTTGGTTGAACTGGTGGAAGATTTTGGATGGTTCTCCTTTTGTTTTTAGGGGAAACTGTGGTGTTTGTTTCTTGATACTTGAAACTTGGTACATTGAATGAAGTTCGGTTGCTGGAAAAAATTTGTTTATGCTTTTCTTTGAGAATGCTTTTGGATTCTGCTGTTTTATTGCCTACACTGTGAGATGCATCTATTAGGCTGTCATTATTTATTAAAGTGAAACATTTGCCCTATTATTTAATAACGTTAATCCTTGGTGAATTTATCGTGTTCATTTGTTCTGCCATCTTCCCTCACAACAGTATTAGGGGAAACCGTTGTTTGATATGTCATTCCTACTATGTGAGCTCTGAATTTTAGAAACTCAATAGCTTATAGGCTTACTTGTGCTTTTATTATCTCAAAGTCTTTAAGTTAGTTTGATGTTGAGAATTAATATCTGATTCGGAATATTGTTTGATAGGTAAGCTGTAGAGTAAATGTTTCTCCATGTTAGATTTATTCGCACATTTATGATGAGCTTGGCTATGTGAATATTTAGGATCCTTGAAGCCTGTTGTAATGCTTTAATGTTTAATAACATGGCTTCTGGTTGCAGTGGGACGATTTGATTATTTGAGCATGACGGATCCTGAACCAGGAAGGTGTAGAAGAACTGATGGGAAGAAATGGAGGTGCAAAAGGGATGTGATTCCAGGTCAGAAGTATTGCAGCCAGCATATGCATCGGGGTCGGCGTTCAAGAAAGCCTGTGGAACCTTCTGACTATGTTATGAGATCAGATGATACAAGTATTGGTTCCAAGAGGTCTAAACTGTATGCTAGTTCTGATGACCCAGGCAGCAAATGTGCCCCTGCAAGTAGTAAAACTTCCTGTTTGTGTTCTAGTAGCAGAAATTACCAAAATAACAGCATTGAGGACTCATCTGCTACACCAAGATTCAGCAATTTTGGCAACGGCAGTGAGAAGCAAGGCAGCCACATGACTTGCAATATAAAGGACACCACAAATTGCGCAAGAACTCCATCATTCATTGCTGGTGACAATGCTGATAGCAAGAACATTGATTTCAATCACATTAGTCCCAGCAAAACAAACCAAAAACAGAATTGCGGAGATGCTAGGAATGATGGTGCTTTGGTTCCAATTTTTGGTATATCTACAAAGATTGATCTGCAACCCACTACAGGTAAAGCATAAAATCCAGTATCGTATCATTGAGGAACTTCTTTCCCTCTTCATTTTCCTTATCTTTCATCAGTTTAAGAACTGTAGAAGTAGCATGCCTTTCTAGGAAAATTGTCTTGCAGTAGATTATTTTAAAGTTTTGTCTCGAGAAAGTATTTAAGTAATTCTTCTGTCATATCGTGTTAATCTAAGTAATTAATGTAGAATCAATTAGTTGTAACTATCTACAAACCATATGTTGGTGATGACAAATAATCTGCCATAACCGGTTAAATAACATAAAAGGATTCTATTGTCATGCCTTCAGAACATTGCTACTCGAACTTCATCTAAGATTTCTGGAGTTAATATCTCAGATGTCACTCAACTATTAGCTCTTTTTTTTCTTCAGAAATTCACTCAACTAAAATTTTTTTCCACACAAAGTCATTTAAGTATAAGTTTTTTTCACAAAAAGTCACTTAACTTTATTTTATAACTCAAAAGTCACTTAACTATTGTTATGTCACTTAGAAAATCACTCTATAATTGATATTTCACTTTGAAAGTCACCCGAGCAATTTAAATGATTTTTTCCACTAAATTTTTCGTTGAAATACAATTTTTATTTTAAACTAATTTTTTAAAAATAATAAGATGCTCGTTTATAAAAAATAAAAAATAAAAAATTATTTAAATTGACCAGGTGACTTTCTAAGTGAAAGATTAATTATTGAGTGACTTTCTAAATGATATACCAATAGTTAAGTGACTTTTGAGTTATAAAATAAAGTTGAGTGACTTTTTGTGAAAAAAAAATTATAATTAAGTGATTTTTTGCGAAAGAAATTCTTAGTTGAGTAACTTTGAAATTAAAAAAAGGAAAAATGGTCAAAAATGCCCTTGTACTATCAGAAAGGAGCAAAAATGCTCTCAGTTCATACTTTGGGCCATTTATGCCCTTGTACTATCAGAAAGGGTAAAAACTGCCCTGATACTAACGGAAAAGGATCAAAAATGCCTTTGATTTATACTTTGGTCCAAAAATGTTTTGTCAATGATACTTTGGTAAAAAATACCCTTAGTATTACCAAATGAGTCAGAAATACCCTTCTTTAAATTAATGTATATATTTTTTTTTTCTTTTTAAACATATTGTATTACTAATTAAAATATTATTTTTAAAGAATTCTTTTGTTATTT
>JBCEWC010021138.1:0-10602 GCA_038996855.1 Solanum aculeatissimum | reverse complement strand
GCGTTTTTATTTCTCAAATCCACTAATCCCTTCCTTCAGATACCCCCCCCCCCCCCCCCCCAATAGATAGAGACAAATAGGAATAACCAAATCACGTCTACAAAATGCCACTACCATGCAGCTGCATCAAAGACAACGTGATGCTCCTTGGGCAGATGACTGTAGAACGGTTTAGTTACACAAGTTAAATTCGAGGAAAGCATAAAGTATAGGAAAGTCCCTACAAAAAGCTAAGACTCTAAACTCAAATCTAAAATAATGAACCTTCAACTTCAAATTCCTCTTTGAGCAACTTTTATTGTTATTGAGCCATTTGAATAATTACTAAACTAAAATAGCTTACTTAATCGCGACGATTGCTTATTCTTTGGCTATTATGTGTTCAAGGCAGGTTGCTATGATGAAATTGGTAAGCATGCTATTCTTAGGTGTTTCTAATGCATCTCGGATCGAGTCAGAGTGCAGGTTCACCATTTTCTAAGAAGGATAAATAGATCTTATAATGAATTCAATTCCTGATTTCCATTTTAGAATTATGTAATTAAGGACTCTTCCTTTTTAAGATTTTTTAATGATATTTTCAACTTTAGAGCATATATCAACTCACATTTCCTTTTCGATTATTTCAATTGTAATTACAATTTATTTTATAACCTTTGTAGTCGATGATCATAAAACTATATGACCAAGTATTGAGGTCAACAAGATGGAACAATAAATGAATCACAGCAGAAAGTTTCTACTTGAGCTACCAAATAACATGACAAAAAGGGAGGATGAACAAGGCATAAATTAGTATTAAAACTATGGCAAATGATGCATATTATATGTGGAGAGAAATTAACTTCATTAAACATGCATAGCAATAGATAAGACATATATAGCAGCAATAAGTTCTGGAACAAGTCCTTACTATAACATTGCCATCGGCGCCTGTTGTTAACTGCTTAGATTCATGGTACAAAAGATTTAACACATGCAACTCATTATCTCTCACATAGGCAAGCCTTGTACCATCAGGTGAAATATGTGGATCCAAGACTGGCGAGGAGGATGTACTTGCTATCATAAGTTCTGGTTCTGTATTCTGATCCTTCATGTATAACTGTTTTACATATAAATTAACTTCTGATTAGATCTGATAATTGGAGAAAAAAATTCAAAGAATCAGTTTGGATCCCCACAGACAATAAGAATGTGTAAATCAAAACTCAAATATTTGAGGACTACAAAGGCCAAAAGGAGGACAATATATTTAGTAGACTTGTATAGAAAGAAAAATTGTCACTATTTCAGGTAAGACTATTCTAATTTTTTACAACTTAAATTCTTTTTTACACCAAAAGAAGGCTTTTACCACTAAATAATTACTCCTATATAATACACGTCATTAGTGAGGTTGTGCACGTATACTAGTTTTTTCCAGAAAAAAGAGAATCGGGGGGTTGGCCCAATGCAGAATATCCAGCATTGTAAGGTTTCGGAATAGACAAAAAAAATGAGAGAATTTTCGAACTGGCAGACAACAGCATGTTTGCTTTAATTACCAATTGCATCAATAAGTAGTTCGGGAGATTATAGTTCAGTTGAACAATAGGGATTGCATTAAATAGAAAGAGAACACTAAAACTTACATGAGAAAAGATAACTTACTCCAGCAGGTAGTGGTACCATAATGACCCTCAGTTTAGCGCTTGCCTTAACCCATTCATATCGCGTTACCCCTAAACCACGCTCCCTTGACCTTTCCCTCCTAAGCTTCTCTTCAGCAGATAAGTTATTCTCATCAAGTCCACCATCTGGTGGACTGAAGAACAATTCATGCCTTCCGTTCTTGAGATCAAATACAAAAACCTTTCTACATAGATTTTGGTTTGGACTATACAAATATGTTACTAAACTATCATCTGGACTAAAACCGATAGACGTTGGTGAACCACAACCAGGCAGAGGATACTGCACGATATCTTCAACAGGAAACAGGATGCAATCCTCTAAAGGCTTTGCGACATTTGTATCAGTCCCCGGCATCTCACTTGAAAATGATCTCGAACGTTTCAAACACCTGTTTCTACTCGAATTTATTGATTGCATTACAGATTAGGCCAATCCAAGATTGTACAGTTTACACATTGATCCAATCAATCTCACAATTCTGCATACAAAACAGGATATCAATTTAATCTGATGCTACCAGTTCTTTACCAAATTACTTCTCAAACATTGTACAAGGAGGAAATAAACCAAATAAAGAACTAAAACACGAATACAGAAAACACCCACTGGTAAAATAAACCTAATAAAGAACTAAAACAAGAAACTAAACCAAATAAAGAACTAAAACAAGAAAATTAATAACACCCCCTAGTAAAATAACCCAAGATTCTAAAACAAAACCAAATAAAGTTGCAATCTTTACACAAACTCCTTGCTTCAACAAGATAAACACTAAACAGAAGAAACAAAGATTTATAAACCAATCAAGAAGCTGAATAATCATACCAAAAAAACTAAAAAGATTGATAAATCAAGAATCTGTAATCAGTGATAAAAGAGATTGAATGAACAAACCTGAAAGTGAGAAAATAAAAATCCAATCGATCCTATTTTTGATTCAATGGGCAAGATTGGGATTCATAAATTTGGGTTTTAGTTTCTGTTGGAAATTTTTGAAGTTTTCTGAAAAATAGAATCGGAGATTGTTGGGTCCAAAACAGAGTTGTTGGATTGTTCAGATTTCGAGGAAACTTGAAATTGACTGCAAAAAGTTTTTACTTGCGGTGGATGATTGGCTTTGTTGTTGAATGACAAAATACACTTGTCATTTATGAATCAAACCTTGTCATTAAGGTGGTCCTTTGGTAAAAAAAAAATTGATTCAAATGGAAAAGTTGAATTTTATTTGGATTTAATTTGACTAGAACGTAAATTATCTTTCAATTCATAAATTGGATAAATATTGTTGGATATTTATTTTCTATAAAAAATTTACAAATTTCATAGTATAGGTAACTAATTTCAATATATTTTCACCGTTTGCAAAATGAGATTATCAGGATACACCGCATTATACTAGATTCATAAGTACCGATTCATTATAATCAATTTCAGTTAGAATTTAAAACGAAAAATAGATCAAATCCCTAAATTTAAGCTAAACAGACTCTAACCAAATCCAACTGATTCATTGAACAGTTTTTGGTTCGTTTATGTGATGTGATGAATCTATTTATTGTGCCGCTATGAGAAAATATGATTGTGATTCATTGTACTGTGTTTAATTCGTTCATATGATGTGATGAATCTAATTGTTTTGGGAATAATATCTGAATCATTCATATTAGTGATGAATTGAACAAAATATTCACTGAACAGTTTTTGGTTCGTTCATGTGATGTGATGAATCTAATTATTGTATCGCTACGAAAAAATATGATTGTGATTCACTGTACTGTGTTTGATTCGTTCATATGATGTGATGAATCTAATAGATCGGAGGGAAGTTGAAAATTACTCAGGCATGTTTAGCTTGATTTTAGGAGGAAAAAAAAGGATTTGTGGCGTAGGAGAAAAAGTGTATCGGTGTGGAGTGAAAAATATAAAAAAATCGGATGATAAATCTCATTGTCAATTCTAGAATTGTGAGTTTGAGTATTAAAAAAGTTTTTTAAAAAAAATTGAGCAGCTTCATCCATAATAATTCCAAATGTCATACTTTGGAATCTAAGTATGTACACCTCAATATCATTATACTATTCGAAATCTTATTTGACACCAAAAAAGATATCTAGCTCTTAATCCTATTAATCATCCAAAAACGATTTACATAATATGCTAATTTTGGTATTAGTATTAAATTTAACACTTTGGAAAAAAGTAAATTTGAGCCATTTCCCCTTTAAAAATCAGTAAAATTTGAGTCCACCTTAATTTCTAACATTTAAACACAGTAGAAATTGTTCAAATAAATGTAAAAGTAGTACTTGTTTAAAACACTATTTTTAGTATGTGATATTTTTTAATTTATCAAAATTATCAATTTAAAAAAAAAAAAAAAGAAGAACAAATTACTATAATTTGGAAAAACATAAAGAAGCATTCCTAGTCTACTTGAAATGGTTAGTTAATTAAGTTTCTAATAGTAATAGGATAATATTTCCACCAATTATTTTTTAGAAGTTTAAGTTCAAGAGTAGGCTAAAAAAACAAAAAAAGATTAGAATTTATTGAGGGTATAAAAGTCGTTCGATCTGATCAACATTTATATTCATATTTTTATAATAATAAATTATATATACATAATATGTTATTTCTTATGAGCAATTTTAAATATCATATATATATTTTCATCAAAATTTATTTAGGAAAATTTACCACATGTGAAACTACTTATCAAAAATGGGCACAACTATAGATCTATTTAGGCTTAGTAGGCCAACAACTCAAATTATTTACCCGCTTATCTCATTTTTTTCTTTTTTTATTTTGTGCATGATGTCAACATCACTAATATAATTAATCCTATGTGATATTTCATAGATATATTGATACTATATCAGTATCATATAATACTGAACTTTTGTGCTCTTTTGTTGATGTATTGATATCCTACCGATATCATATAGGCTTTGACTCTTTTTAAGAAATTAAATAAAAGGAAATTATTAAAACAACAACATTTCAACATTAAATAGGACTCTATAGTTATAGTTTACTTAATTATGGGTAATAGCAAAATGTTAGGGAAGCAGGGAGGAGAGAGACGAGAGAGGAGGGAGAGAGGCGAATAAGATTGAGAGAGGGAGATAAGAGGATTGTATTTCGTATTTATTTTGCATTGTATTCTTTATTTATTTTGTATCAATCATATTCAAAATACAACAAATTGTATTTTGTACTTATTTTGCATTATATATATTCAATATTTATTGTGTACTAATTGTATCTGAAAGACAATAATTATAACTGTATCATTTGTATTTTGTATTTATTTTGTATCAATTGTATTCTAAATACGATAAATTATATCTTGTATTTGTTTTGCATTATATTCTGCATTTGTTTTGCATCAATTGTATTTAGAATACAAAGAATACAATTGTATTTATCATCTCTTTCATTGGATACAAATACATTTGACAAAAAGGATGAATGCATATTATATT
This sequence comes from Solanum aculeatissimum, assembly GCA_038996855.1. NCBI lineage: Eukaryota > Viridiplantae > Streptophyta > Magnoliopsida > Solanales > Solanaceae > Solanum > Solanum aculeatissimum. The sequence goes on along the minus strand of JBCEWC010021138.1, from coordinate 5,437 downwards.
CATGAACACTTCAATAAAACTACTCAATTATGAGTTGATACCATTAGAGTATATATATACGCGTTGATGGTATAAAAGAGTTTGACTGAAACACTATGTTTTTCTTCTTGATACCATCAGGTTATATATCTTCTTCTTTCTTGATACCATCAGAGTATATATATATATATTCTCACGACATCAAATGCATGAGAATAGTAAAAATAGGATAATGAAAATAACGAGCAGCCGCTTGTAAATAGTTTCTCCTTTTTTAATACAAATGTTCTTTGTTCATTTATTTATGAAAGTAAAAAAGCCCAAAACAAAAAATTCAGCAAAAGATCAAGGGAAAACTAAGTTTATGCTCATTTGAAGCAAACTATTTACATCCATATACCCCTAAACAATTAAAATTCGCCTCCTACTATTAAAATTTGTGCGCTGATGTCATCACCCACTTGTATGATAAATTAATAGGATATATATATACCGACAGGGTATCACAGAGGATTAAACTCAGTCTTATATGATACTGATATGGTATCAATATAGTGATAGAGTATCACAAAGAATATATTTTCTACTAATTTAGAATTTAATAAATAAGTTTGTAACTTTAATAATTTTCTCTTAATAATTTTATTTATTAAAAAAAGAGCTCAAAATTATATGATACTGACAGGGTATCAATATACCGACGGAGTATCACAAAAATATATTTTCTACTAATTTAGAGTTTAATAAATAATTTTGTAACTTTAATAATTTTCTAATCCTATACGATACCAATATGGTATAAAATATACCAACGGAATATCACAATGAATATATTTTTCTACTATTTAGAGTTTAATAATTTATTTATTTATTTCTTAAAAAAACCTATATGATACCAATTGGGGATCAATATACCAGTAGAGTATCACAGAGGATTGAGCTCATTCTATATGATACCGATATGATACATATATACCGTTGGAGCATCACAACAGATTGTTTCATAGTATTCATGCCGACGTCAGCACAAATCAGGGCAAAATAAAAAGAGAAAAGTGAGGTAAGAAGACAAATAGTTCGGATCATGGATCCATTAAGGATAGATAGTTTAGATTGGGTCCGTTAAAGATAAATAATTTCACATTAGATTTATTTTATGTACTTTTTCCAAAGATCAATTTAGTCCAAACCCAAAATCAACAAAAATAAAATAAAACAACAATCAATTCCAATTTATTGTTGCTGGAGAAAAATCAAATCTCTTTTGAGATTTGTTGGGCCATAACAAGTAGTTGATAGGTTGTTTAATTATCCTTTGTTGCTAGCTAATTTATTTCTAGTTCTCTACTTTATCTGTTGAATTCTAATTTAAAGACAATTGAGCAAAATGACCCTTCCATCATAAATTCTTCTTCAAAATAGTCCAATCTATATATATAATAAAGGAGAAAAGTTTGCATGTGGTTAAGCCAAGTGGCAAGCTATGATTCTATTTTATAGTAAAAAAATTTAATTCAAAAATTTTAAATTTTTTACTTTAAAAAAAAAATCAATATAGCTTAAAAATAAAAACCCTTTTGAATTCAAAAATAAAATTTTAAATTTTAAACATGTGGTAAAATATTTGAATTGAAATGAATATTTGACCTCTTATATATACCCTTTTAATAACAAATAAAATATTATTAATACTCTCACCTCTCTCTTTCTCTCTTTATAATCATTAACTTTATTCATCTTTATCAATTTTTTAATATAAATATTTAGCAAACTGTAAATTTATTTTTATCAAATTTTAACTCTTATTTTCTATTTCAGGATTTGTAGTTTTGATTTAATGAATGATGTTAATACTATTTTGCACATGTCATCAAGAACGAAAGGTAAGAATATAGTTCTAACTCTTGAAAATTATGTACAATCAATTTGAATATCAAAATTTAAGGATAGAAATGTTGATGAGTTTTCTTTATCTTTAAAGTTTGGGAATAATTTTATTTTTTTATGAGATATATGTTAATGATATTTTAGTATAAAATAAAAGTAGAATGACACTCATTTTTTCGGCAATAGTCTGGGCTTCAACATTTGTTGGTGTTGTTTATTCGTTTATTTTAATCTAATTCAATTTTTTATTGTTATAAAATTTAAAATATCTATATAGTTAAAAAAATTGATATTTTATATAAAAGAATTTATAATGATTGATATAAAACTCATTTATATATTTTATTATATAATAAATGAGTGTAGTTTGTAATGTAGTTAATTCAAGTGACAAGTTATTAAAAAGCTATAGGACAAAGTTAATTTATTTTGTAATAATTATTTTATTATTTGAAAGATTATGAGTATTCAAATATAAAATATTAGAATTTCAAATAAAGAAAAAAAATTGATTAGCTTGAAAGTAGAAACTCATTTTGCCTATTCTGGTGGATCATGGTCGCTACTGTCGGTGGCCAGGTCACCGGAGATGGGCCGCCAGCTATTCAGACATATGCGAAACTTTTGAAGCAACCGAAAACACCAGCGAAAGCTTTGCCTATAAAACCTATCTCCTACCTTCATGGAGAACCACAAGTAATTTGGGAACAAGAGGAGGTGGATCAGATGATTATTAACGAGAGTTTGGAATATGCCGTAATTGGAAAATTCTCATATGGATGACCGGATATCCAGGATCTTTGAAAGTTGATTCCCAATCAATGCGAGTTGAAGGGAGAGTGTAAAATTGGACTTCTGTGTAATAGGCACATACTAATAAGGGCGTCGTTGATGGAAGATTATGTGCACTTGTTATCTAAGCCGATTTTCTACATATCTAACAAAGTAAGATCGTTTTCAATGAGGACATTTAAGTGGGAGCCGCTGTTTGATCCAGAGGAGGAAACGTCTACGGCTGTAGCATGGATCTCCTTCCCATTTTTGCCACCAAATTTCTTCGGAAAAGAAGCCCTTTTCTCACTTGCTAAAGCGGCAGGAAAGCCGCTGCAAGTTGATATGGCCACCAAAAATTAGACCAGGCCAAGCTGTGCAAGAGTCAAAATTGAAGTTGATCTCCTTCAAGAATTCCCTAAGAGAATTAAAATTGGGGTTAGAAGGTCTAATGGAGAACTTGACGAAAAATGGATTAATATCAAATATGATTATATGCCGAAATACTGTACAACATAGTTGATACAGGGTCATGATGAGGACCAGTGTTATGTCCTACACCCAGAATTATACCCTGGAGAAAAGAACATCACCCAAGACGAAGAAAGAGGAAAAAACGCAGCATTATTGGTGAAAACTGACCAACAGAAAAATAAGCCAGAAACTAGGAAGGAGCAGTCATTTGTAGAACCAAAGATTAAAGGAAGGGGAAGACGTGAGTAGGTCAAACAAGTGTGGAATAGAGTTGGAATCAGATCCAACAACCCTTTTGAAGCTTTACAACAGGAAGGGTTGGATAAAGGAATAGCAGAGGATGAAAAAGTAGACAACAACAATGTGGCACATCAAGGGCAAAACCCGAATAATAAAGTGAAGAAGGTAGTACTAGAAGATGAGGACAATGCTAGTGAAGGGGCATCAAATGATTAGAGCAATGAGACACCCCAAGGTAATGATCAACAGATTATGAGGGCACCAGGGGAGACATCGGGGACAAAAGAAAAGATGGTCATACGAGGAGTAATAGAAGACATGTTTGGGGAAAACTCTCAGGGGGACACAGAAAGAAATCAAGCAGTAGATGAGAGCATAGATGGAGCAAAACAAATGGAGGATTTGCAACAAATATCAGACAGTGAAATAGAGGGTCAAAAGTGGGAGCAAGCCAAGGAAGATGATGATATTGAGTATAACATTTTACAGGTGATTAAGGAGGGTGACTTGTCACCGAGGCACACTAACAGCCTAAAACATAATTCAAAAAGAGGTAGAGATTTTCTGCCTTTACAAGTGCAAACAAGGAGAAGCAAGGAAAGGGCAAATAGTTCACAATGATAAAGAAAATAATCTTCTGGAATATTAGATCTGTCAACACTCAAAAATCGTTTGAGAGATTGATGGAACTAAACAAAAAACATCGTTACTCTTTTATAGCATTGATGGAACCATTCTAGGATCCATCTCAAATTGAAGAATACAAGCGAAGGCTGGGATTCAACCATGTGGCAGCAAATGTATCAGGCAAAATTTGGTATTTCTGGAGAGAAGAGTGGGAGGTAAATGTGGTACTGGACACTATACAACAAGTATCTCTGAAGGCTATATACAATAACAAGGAATTCATTATATTTGTAGTATATGCCAGATGTAGCTCTTTGGAGAGGTTAGAGTTGTGGGATGAGCTTCAAAGTGTCGGTGAACAGTGTGAAGTACCATGGATAATAGGAGAGGACTTTAATGTGGTATTGAATAAGGAGGAAAAAATGGGAGGACAACCATTTCAACAACAAGAGGCCTTAGATTTTGCTATGTTCATAAATAATTGTGTATTATCTGAGGTGGTTTTCTCAGGAAGTAAATACACCTGGTGGAATGGGAGAGTGGAAGGGGATTGTATCTTCAAAAGCTTGGACAGAGTTCTTGTTAATAATGAATTCGTAAGTATTTTCCCATCTGCAGAGGTGCAACATCTAATACGTCAAGGATCGGATCATGCCCCTCTTCACCTTGTTTGTAACACAGAAGAAGCAGTCCAAATAAAACCATTTCGATTCTTAAATTTTTGGACGAAACACAGGCAATTTAAGGAGATTGTGAAAAAGAACTGGGAATCTGATTTTGTGGGCAGCCCTTTTATTGAAGTTCAAGCTAAATTAAAGAAAGTCCAGAAAGCATTGCCGACATGGAGTAAAGAGGTGTATGGAAATATTTTTCAGCAAGTTGCAACCTTGGAGGATGTTATTAGAGTCAAGGAGGTACAACTAGAGATGCAACCATCTCCAGCAAATAGAGCGGAGCTAAAAAAAGAGGAAGCGTCCCTCAAAAAATGGCTAAAGGTGGAGGAGGAGTACTGGCAACAAAAAGCTGGAATGAAATGGCTTCAGGATGGAGATAGGAACACAAAATTCTTTCACTCATATGTGAAAGGTAAAAGAAGAAAACTGCACATTGAAAATATTGTAAATGAGGAAGGGGAAATCATAACTGATGAGGAGCAAATAGGAAGGGAAGTTGTGCAATATTACGAAAATATGTTTGGGATAGAGTCACAAACAGGAGAATATGGTATGCTTAATAATATCCCAAAGCTGATTACAGAGGAGGAAAATGAGAATATGATAAAGCTACCAGATATGGAGGAAATTCAAAGGGAGGTATTCATGCTAAATGAGAACAGTGCTAGTGGACCAGATGGTTTTACAGGTGCATTTTATCAATGTTGTTGGGACATCATTGGGGAGGATATCACAAAAATGGTGAGAGCTTTTTTCTGTGGGCAAGAGCTGACCAAGTTTGTGAC
>JBCEWC010021137.1:0-10602 GCA_038996855.1 Solanum aculeatissimum | reverse complement strand
GACCCTTTTTTAATCATTTTAATGGCCCATCATATTTAGCCCACATTTGAATTACTTTCATCTTCCAAATGTTATAAAAAAGATATTATTTATTGAATATTGACAATTCATTGTCATTTAATTATCAGTTTTTTGGTTTTCCATAAGGATTTTCTTTTTTTAGTGGTATTGCTTCAAAGAAAAAAGTAAACATGAAGAGGAAAGACCAAAAGTTGCATTTTATCCATAATAATTGTGGACCTTTTGGTTCTTTCTTGGCTAAAGAATAATAATTATTTTACTTCTATATAATACGATTAGTATCAACTTCTTATAAGATGCACCTCCACCCTTAGAAGTTTTTCATGTCTGTGAATGATGTTTTTTTCTTTCTATTGATCAAGTTTTCTCAATTTCAAATAAAATTTGATTGCATGCACTCATTGATGTGGTGAGTTACATTCGTAAAATTGAGTTGCCAACTTAGATTATGGCCAAATTCATGGAAAAAAATAAAAGGTTGGCTGACAGTAGAACTCATAGTCTCTCATAGAATTCAATTTGACTTTTATAAAGATGCATATTTTTTATTGTTTTCCTTCACACTTTATTCTTAGTTAAACTGTTTATTATGTTGTATAACTTTAAAATTTGCTATTATTTCGAAAAGGGGTTTTGACTTTATTTCATTTCTTCAAGCATGTTTCTTCAAGTTTTTTTTTTACTGAGGGTTAAATTTTCTACTCTTTTATTTAGCCTTGAAATTTTCTTGTAATGTTAATTTTTTTTTTGTAGGTATTGCTCAGTTGTTTGATTATTTAGTATTTTGGGCTTTTGATTTATTTAAGTTTAAATTTATTTTTTTATAATTTTTTTGTCAGCCTCATACTTATCTAAAAGGGGTCTTGTAGTTACAATATTGATTAATTTTTGTGTTATTATATTGTATGTTGTGTTTTTGAACATTTTTCTGAATTTTATGTTATGCATCACACATCGTTTAAATGATTTTTTATGTGTGTGTGATTTTAAAAAATTCGAGCAAATTAATATGGGATACACGTGCAATGCACGTGTCCGAGAACTAGATCTCTTTTAAATGTGTGAGAGAAGAAAAATAAGAAAAATCCGTTAGTCCTATGTTTAATAGCAATGCAGAAAATAGAATATAAAATAAAAAAAAATATGTAACAATATCTGAGTTCACAGAATTCACTGTGTGTCCTTAAGGAATTTAATCCTCTCACTGTACTCAAGGTTGTGGATTATTTTCTTTCAAGATAAAACAGATAAACCATTGCATAAGTAGCGACACCTCAAACTTCTGTAATTTTAACGAACTCAAAAGTCAATAGATCACACGCAGACTCAACTTTTTATTTGTAAAAGAATGTATCCAGAAAAGAAGGAAAAAATTCGATGTCAGAAAAGTGCAGAAATGGTCTCTATTTATAGATAATATTGGGTGCGAATTTACCTGTTCAGAACAGACTCATCTGTTCAGAACTTGCATGGTATCATTTGGGAATGAATGTGACTGTTCTAAGGAAATTTACACGCGAAAATTAAAAGTCTGTTAAACTAATTAATTTTTTGTATTAACTTAACTAATAAATAATCCATAAATTAATTTAATTAATAAAAAATTTATGAATTAAATAATTAATTAATAATTCACAAAAAATCAAAAAAGGAAAATTTTGAGATTGATTAAATAAATTTTGTCCAAAATATTTATCAATCAATCACATCATTTGCCGAAGCTGGAGCCGAGCGAGCGATGACGACGACGCGCGAGAGGGTCCCCTCTACTTGACTCTTTAAGAGTTAGAGAAAGTGTTTCCTAATATTAGGACAAAACTTTTCCTCTATTTTACCGATAAAGGAGAAATGACTCTTCATTTCCCTTTACTTGGTCCCCCCACATTTTTTTATTCTTTAATCTTCATTTCTCAATTCACGCTTACTATTTAAACTCAACAATCTCCTATATGATTGGGGAATGAATATTGTTTGAAACATATGCATGAAAAACTTGTGTGATCCATAAATAAGGATTAACTGCATCTGGATAAGTAGGTTTCCCTTTAAACTTTCCATAGTGAACATATATTAGATATACTCGATCAATTGTTAGATGTGATATCTTTGAATTGTTGATCTTTATCGTATGCCTAGACAACATAAGTTACACAACTATCCCTTTAACTGATTTTGGTTCTCATTGTTTTGTTCGTTTTAACCATGAACACTTCCTGGTTGATAAGTGAATAGAGAATTGGTTTTACCGGATTCTCCTTGAAAAGACTTACACTTCACACCTACATAGGTGCTTTCTAAATGTGTTATCCCATAGATAAACTATTTGATATACCCTGTATCAAACTTAGAAACCATTAAAAGGTCATATTACCTTATCCTTGTTACTGAACATTGTCTCATCATAAGAATAAACCTTATCATAGTTGTGACAATGTTGAACCATTATTAATGACTTTGTTTGATCTCCTTGAACCTAGATCTTAGTATCTCCAATCTTCTAGGTAGAGTTACCACTACGATGATTTGTCCTCAACCACAGTCCCATTCTCTTTGATGATCTCTCAATTCCCTCTCTAGTTAGTCCTTTTGTAAGTGGATCCAACATATTATCCTTTGACTTTACATAGTCAATTATGATAATTGCACTAAAGAGTAGTTGTCTAACAATATTGTGTCTTCATCGTATGTGACGAGACTTACCATTATACATGACGCTCCCAGCTCCTCTTATTTCCGCTTGACTATCACAATGTATGCATATAGGAGCCATTTGTTTGGGCCAAAATGAAATATCTTCTAAGAAATTCCAGGGCCATTAAGCTTCTTCACCAACCTTGTCTAAGACTATGAACTCAACCTCCATTGTAGATCGAGCTATACATGTTTGTTTGGATGATTTCCATGATATTGCTTCTCCTCTGATAGTAAAGACATATCCACTTATCAATTATGTTTCAGTTAACCCAATAATCCAGTTTGCATCACTATATCCTTCAATAACAACTCTCTACAAGTAGTTAAGAACTCATGAGCATCCTTGTCTTGCCACCTTGGAATTACGGTGGCTCCATCTTCCTGAACTTCTCGTATCTACGCTGCTCGTCTTCAGTAAAGGTAGAAGCTAGTTGAATCTCAATAATCAGATCCACTAGTGGTTGCTCTACTTGAACCTGGGCCACAAGGGCCTGCTGCTAATCTGGGGGTTAAACACCAACTCGATTCAGTGAAGTACTAAGAGTATCAGCTGGGCTACCAATCTTCCCTAAAGTCTCCAACGTACCCAAAACTCTCAATAATATATCCTGAAGTAGTGGTGTTGCAACAAACTCATGTGGAATCTATTAGTGCTAATTATTTGTAAATTTTGATGACGTCTGTCTGCAGGTTTCAAAAAGGAAAACAAATCCCTAGGCAAAATCTCTATAGCAGGAACAATCATTCAGAGAGAAAAGATCTATGCAGGATCGAAGAACAAATCCTGAATAGCATGAAATAGGGAAGAAATCAAAGACATGAAAAAATCACGGGTCAGAAAAGTTCGCACATCTATCAAGAGTGATCTAAGAAAGAAATCAAATCAATCGCGAATTATTTAAGGATACCAGATCACAAATCAATCACATTTAAGGAAGAAGAAAAATAGATCAACCTAGAAGTAAATCTGGAAAGCATATCAATCGCCTCCAAACTCAATCAAGGAAGATTCCCTCAAATCAAGCCTTAACCTTATTCTTGGAAATAGGAATCCTTAGTACCTATTTCCAAGGATCAAATACCTTGGGATGTCGTCTCTTCAGATTTAAAAAGAAAACACTGGATAGCTCGAGACATACAAGCCTGCATTACTCAACTCATTCTTCAAGCTCTTTATATTTAAGAAATATTGTAATTTCAGTTTGATTTACTATGTAAGAAAAAAGAGAGATAAAAGAATAAGTGAAATTGAAAAGAAAGGATTGTATCAAAAGAAAAAAAAAGTGTTTTTAGTTTTTATTTTCAATCTCTGTGACCATCTTTATTAAAGGCTTGAAGAGACATCCCTTGCAACCCAAGGGGACTGGACGTAAGATCCACATTGGATCCCAACCAGTATAAAAACATCTGGTGTCAAATTTTCTATTACACTTTTACTCTCTTCATTTCTGTTCTGAAAGTTCTAGTCAACTACCTTACAAACTAGTCGACTAATTAGTAGCAGTTCTATACCAAGCGAAGAAAATTCAATTCATCCCCCCTTGCACTTTCAAAACCTGCTTCTGTCTAGGCTCCAAAGTTGGCTCGGAGGAGATACCCCGATCATAATCCCTTGTCGGTGTGACTGCTCACCCCCGACCTCTAGCTCGTTCTCTGGCATAGCCCCTACCCCTACATGGGGCCTTAATAGCAACATCAGGGGCGAACTTTCCTCTTCCTCAAGCAGCGGTAGCTCTAGTCCCTCTTCCTCAAGCAGCGGTAGCTCTAGTCCTCACCATCTGTCAAAAGACACACAAACACTCAACACTTAAACAAAACCACACACGAATGAATCAGAGTGGAACAAAAGAGAATTTTCTAACCGTCCTTGTAGCCTCTCAAGGATAAGCAATGGACGTCTCCGCACCGATTCTCAAAACTCTACAAGACTGGGTTCGTACACATGTGAGACTTATGAACCTTGCAACTATGATACCAAATTGCTGTCCAAATGGATGTCAGTGCATCAAATATACTGACAAGTAAAATGGCAAAAAGGAAAAGAACAATCATAGATACTCAATTCAAGGAACTCAACTCAAACATCAACTTAGCTCAAGATACTCAACTCAACTAAGTAAAACATGCAAAATTTATATAATAAAATATTACTCGTAAAACAAACTCTAGCATGCAACTTAGTCAAATCAGTTACGTAAAATTAGAGAGTTTCTCTAATCGAAAAAAGTCTCCACCACCATAGTTGGTTATGCACAACGAAGGCGACATCGTTGCCATGCCCGTCCATTACTTGCCAAGGTAAGGACGCTCAACTCTCTCTCTTGGATTCATAATCCTCGTCCATCTTTTTGAGACAATAGTTGCAAGAGTTAACTGCACAACTATCCTACATTGGCAACATAGTTATGGGGTTTGAGTCACTCCTACTCTACCCAACTCAGTGCTCAATACTACTCCCAAAACATTCTCTTTAAAACTCATTCAAACTCATCTCAATTCTCAAATCTTTTCTTTAAAACAAAAGGAATATAATTTCAAGCTCTGTCAAAACTCATCAAAATCCTTTCTCAAAACATCATATACTTTCTTTTAAAATATGCTTCAAAAATCATTCACATCTCATCAAGACTCTTTCTTAAATTAGTATTTATGCTCAAAAACTCATATTCTTGTAGACTCAGTAAAATATATTCAAATTAGTTCAAAACCATATTTGCTCAACATACAAAAATAACCATCAGTCTCAACTCAAAAAATGCATAAAAAAAATTAAATATAACCATAAATTAGGGTTTATGTGGATGAAGACATGAACATGCATCTAAATCAAATACTTAAACTTATGAATATCATCAACACATTTTTACGTACAAGGAACTCAATAAAACAATAGATAACTCAAGAATTGAATTTAAGAAATTCAAGAAAACTCAAACTCAACTCAACTTGAATCAATAGAGATGAACGTGCATATGGATGAACTCAATTCAACGTTGTGTTAGCCTTACATACTTGGAATGGCTTGGAAGAATTCACAAGACTCTCTTGAAATCCTAGCTCTTCTCCTCCTCTCTTAACCCAGACTTTTTGTTTAGAATGCATAGAAGGCTTTGGAATGGGTTTAAAAATTCATTTTAAGTAAAAAATGACCTATATATGTCATGGGCTAAGTTTAGGAGGGGTAAGGAAAAGTCTGGAATGCCCGTAAAAAACTAAAATTTTGTACTATGGTGAGACAAGTCCGTATCACAGACTTGGACACTCCTAGTACAATTTTCATCGAAAGTTTTCCGATCAACTTTTTAATCCTGTAGAAAATATTGAAATCACCATTAAGTGCAAATCCATGACAAGTCTACAACGCAGACCTGTTGCGTACTCTTTTGGAATTACGTTAGTGCCTCAAAAAGTTATCTTTTTATCCGGTTGCTCTAAAAATCAATGAAGATTATTTTTCCACACAATATGTAATGCTGATCACTATTCTGGCCTCGTATTTGCCAAAAAAGTTTGGAAAGATGCGTTACGCAAGCATTCCCTCATCTAGGGGTATTTTGATAATTTTATCGGGTGTAACAATGTTACTTCCTCCGTTTAAAAAAGAATGACCTACTTTCTATTTTAGTCTGTTTAAAGAAGAATGACCTCTTCCTTTTTCAGTAACTTTTTTTAATTTCAACTTTATACGTGGCATGTTTAAGGACACAACTTAAAGCACATTTTGGTACATTTGACATAACTTTAATTTACAATCACAACATCAAAAAGTGTTCTTTATTTTCTTAAACTTCGTGTCAAGTTAAACTAGGTCTTTTTTTTTTAAACGGAGGGAGTATATAACTTATATTGCTTCTATATAAAAGATAAGATCCTACTTTTGTAGTCTTCATAGGAAATTTTCTTAACCATTTTACCCCTAATTGAAGGTCTAATGACCTTGCAAGTCCTCACCCATTTTGATCAATTTCAATAACTATATGGATTATGGGCTTCTTCAATGCTACAAGGAGCTAAGTTGCTAGGATTCGAGTGAGGGTGTCCGATACGGCTGTGTATCTAAAGGTCGAATTCTTCATTATCTAACTTCTAATATTACAAAGTACAAATCTAGGTATGGATACAGGTTCATAGATTCAAAAAACAATTCAGATAGCTAAAAATAGAGTAAATTTGAGATATTATCTGGAAAACTTGAAGAGAAAATGTTGACTCAAGAGGAGAATCCTGGAAAGTGATAAAAGGAAGAGAAGTGACTTGAAAATTTCTATATAGATGGTATTTCATTTTATTCAACTTCACCTTAGCTTTTGTTTTTATTACGGAATTCATTGAATCTACCTGGGATTTCTTCGTTGATTTTGGTAAAAGTACCCAAAATTGATTGATCAGATCGGGTACGGATCCAACATCCACACTCATGTCATGTCGACACAAGTGTGATACCGAAAGTGGAGAGTACAAACAACTTAGATAGAGAGTGATGATGTAATGGAAGAAATGTTAGTGAAACCATAAAAGATCTATTTATTCAACCAAATTTAAAAAATTGATCCAAAAGTTTGTTGTCCTTCTTTTATATGGAAATGGTTGTTAAACTTATGTCAAATTATCTTTCTTTCTAAGAAATTTACTATGGAAAAGTAAAAACGTTATGGTGACATTTCATTTCTACCTTAGTACATACTTATTTGTTAATTTTTTTTTAATATAGAGCTAAAATTGTTTTTAAAAATTAAATATAAACTACAGTGCAACTCTCCAAAGAGTATAATACTAAATAATGGCAAACGAGAGTAACTTTTCACATTTTTGGATATTGAAATGTTTTTTAAAAAATGGGAACCAACATTTTATATAATTTATTTAGGACAAATGGTAAAGTTAAATATGAAATACCAAAGCTCCATACATGTTTAAGAAATTACAAATGGATTTTAAAAAAAAACAAAGAGTTTGCCTAGTGTGGGTTACCTCTACTTATGAAATACCAAAGCTCTATAAAATATAAAGCATTATATTGTAGTGCATCTGCTTATGGGACTTGATTTTTGAGATGAGGATTTTCCAGAAAGAACCTCTCTATCTCTATGAGGTAGTGGTAAGGTCTGCGTACATTTTTTCCTACCCAGACCCCACTTGTGGGATTCTACTGGGTATGTTGTTGTTGTTATATTGCAGTGCAGAATTTCAAGCTAAGGATTAGGTAGCAAGTTGCTTACAGGTCAGAAGGAAGACCCATAACACTAATCTCAAGAACTGCGTTTGTTCCACTCCACCCAGCTTGATGATGATACTTACATGAAGATCCAAATTTGCAATGTCCATACTTCATGTAATAATGACATTCAGTCTGTCCAGGACTTTTGTGGAAATGCAGATTCATTCTGGCTGCTGCTTGAAGCACCAATAGAAGCAATAACAAACATATGTGGTCCTGTGTAGGCAGGTGCAGAAGCATATAGTTGTGTTCGATGATAAATTGGATTTGGTCCAGCTACAGACTGAGTAGTTTGAGAGGGCATTGAACTAGCAGAATCCTACACCAGATGATTTAATACTTGGCTATAAATAGTGCATTTTAGAGAAGACCGACATCAATAGTTGCAACAAACACTGATAGTATACATACCGGATAAGGAGTCCAATCTGGCATGGGAACCATTCCAGGAGGAAAAAGCATAGGACCATATGTGCCAGGAAAGTAGGATCTTGGGAGCAGAGTAGGCCTTACAACTGGCCAGTCACCAACAATCATTCCATATTGTTCAGCTGAATCAACAGATGGAGATTGCATTGCTGGATAAGTGGTTGGTGGCAGAGCAACCTCTGGCAAAGGAAAAGGTGTAGCCGCTGATGTTGGAACTTGCATATTAGTTGGCTGAGGATGGTTAAATTTACGGGTCATACTAAATTTACACTGCCTTGTTTTGATATAGTGCGAACTTTCCTTTTCATTCTGTGAAACAAACTCAATGAGCAAAATCAAAAAGATAATTTAATGGTCAAACTTATCAAAGGAAACAAGGAAAAGGATTGAAAACACAAACGAATGGAGATAGAAATACAAGGAGACAGAATGAACATAATCAAGATGAAAAGAAGATAGACCGGTCGCAACGGGTAACCATGAATATTAGGCATAACTAGGCTTGAAGATTCGCCTCTTTGTCTTGTATGGTGGTATTTGCAGGAAGCACCAAATTTACACATCCCTATCCTTATATAATACAGTAAATCATAATTAGAAACAACTAGCATTATAACAGTGAACATTACAGTCTTATTCATGAAAGTTTTGCAAGAATTCCAAAAGCATGACAAATAACCATCAAACTTTACTTACAGATAGTCCTCATATTCAACAATCGTTAGGTTAATTAGCAGCAAATCATATGTTAAATCATAGCTTGGAATATAATAGGTTCAGTTGCTAGATCACACTATACAAAATAATAAATTGAATATCATAGCCGCGAAAGGATTTTCATTTTTTTCTTTGATTAGTGAACCTAAAGTACAACAAAAGAAAATTTTTCAACAGGTAACATACATGGCAGGCAGCAAACAGCGGCTCATGAGAGAGCTGAATCAGCCATGTGCGCATTTTGAGTATCAAAAAATTCTTGGAGATATATATGACAAATAACCGTAAGCTTTCACATGTCATAAAATGGGGTGCCATTGGAAGAGAGAAATTTCATACAGTAATCAATCATAGCTTATACAAAAAAAAGAACAATCATATAATAACTACCATGCCTCACAGTTCAAGTTGGGGTCAACTATGAATTCATATTGACCATATTTCTTTATTTAAATTCCTCTGATGCACAAACATTACACAAACATGGTCAATTATAATTGGAAGGAAATGATACAAATATAAGCAAAGAAATTGAAAAATGGACGATTGAAAGATAATTCACTGCTAAATACTTCTTGGGTAAAACATTCACTAAATACAGTAAAATGATGAATATTATGACAGAGCATATCTAGCAAATTAGATTCCTCCATAGAGCATTTGAAAGATAAGATGAGAAATCTTTTCATGATCAACATCATAAATAGCATACTAGATATTAGAACATGTTTTTTTTATAAGCCACTTATATGCTAGGACAACATAAGATGTCATTCAGCATATTAGATGTATGATAAAATGGAAAAGCACATGTATTGATTTGTTAACAAAAAGGGCAGATCAATTAGTATAGGATCAGTAAACAAAAAAAGTACACAAAGTTATCGTACAAAGGAGAGCCAAATCAAGAAACACATTTTCTCTCTCTAATTTGATCATTAATCTAACGACAAATTCCAAATTGATTTCTCTCATTTAGTGGAATTACCTGGCAAACATATTGACCCTCTCTCTGAGGGTATTCTCCTGCAGCAGCTCCTCTTGCTTCCATAGCCTGTTATCTGGTAATGAGATGAGGGTCTTTCGGAAACAACCTCTCTATCTCTATAAGGTAGTGGTAAGTTCTACGTACATTTTACCCTCCCCAGACCCCACTTATGGGATTTCATGACGTACGTTGTTGTTGTTGAAATAGAAGCGGTAAACTGATAACTAAAGGAACAGACCTGGGCTAAAAGAATGATACTTATTAAATACTTTCTCGCCCTCTCTGAGTGAAGATTGCTGGGACATGGAAGAACGAGAATGAATAAATGCAAAGACCTACAAAAAATGTAAGAAAAACAGAATTAGTTAAGGATTGGAGATTTGCTGAATAAAAGAAATAGTGTACATATGTTGATACGGAAAGAACATAAATGGAAGTTCAAGTAAAGAAGGCCGAGTTTATAGTACACTTTACATAGCTTACTATACAATTAATTTTTGTTGAGCTCACCCAACCTTGTTGGCTTATATATATA
>JBCEWC010021136.1:0-10602 GCA_038996855.1 Solanum aculeatissimum | reverse complement strand
TCATGAGCACGAAAATGATTTAAATGATGTTTTGACATGAGTTTTTGAAAGACTTTTGATATGATGCATGATCTCTTGAGTTATGGTTAAAATGTCTCTTCTTTTGTGATTGATGTCCTCAAGTCGTAGTTTTAGCTCATTCGAGGACGAATGTTCCCAAGGGGGAGTTGATGTAACGACCCAAAATTTTTTTAGACTTCTTATGGTTGATCTTATATGATGTTATACTGTTAATGGTTGAATTTCGGTACCCGGGGGTTGAGTTTAAGTAGCCAAACTCAAAATGAACCTTTTGGTGGCCTAAAGAGGCCGTTTGGGCAGTGTACTTTGAGAAATCATAACTTTTGGTACGGGATGAACTATGTGGGATACTATATATAACATTGAATATCTTTGAGTTATCTTCGTAACGCAACTGGTTTCACTCAATTAGAGGTTTGTACGAGGAAGTTATGGCCAAAATAGTGAGACTGCCCGTAATTCGGACGATGCTGGAAATAGGCTCTGGAAATGGTCCAACGACAGGACCACGGACTGTGTGAAGGTCCACGGTCCGTGTGCTGATCCAGTGTGTTCAAGGTTGTCAGGGTCCAACCCCTAGACCATGTTAAGTCCCACGGACCACCCCACGGTACGTGGGACTTCAACCAGTCCGTGTAGGGGGTCCGTAAAGTGGGGAAGTATGTGGCTAAGGCTGTGGGGCTGGTATCTGGGCCAAGTGTGGCTCCTATGACCAGTACACGGTCTGTGTGAAGCCATACGGCCCATGACACCCTTCGGTGAAGTGATCCAAAAAGTCCCCGAGATTTCAATCTAAATACGAGACCATGGCAAGGCACACAGACAGTTACAAGGTTCGTGTACCATTGGACGGACACCTGCTGTCAACCGTGAGACATTGTGTACAGTTAATTAGTCCATTTCAATAATGGTTAATTCGTAATTTAATTAATTACTATGGCCCTTTGAGGCTTTCTAAGGTCCCCTAAACCCCCTTAACCTAACCCTAAACCCTTTTCATCCATTCTAAGGTTCTCCATTTCACTTTAAAAATTCCTAAATTCTCTTGACCTCCAATGTTGAAAGCTTGAAGAAATTTGGGAAAGATCATCCTTGGTGTCAAATTCTTCAATTCCTTTGATCAATTGCAACGTATGTGGGTTTGATTCATGGATTCCCTTTCATCCATGAAGACCCAAGAACCCTCCACTTTAAATTTGATTTTTATGTTTTTAATTAAGGTTGGGTTCTTTAAATTTTGAAATAATTAATTGATTGGGATTATGTGTTGTAGAAATTAGATGATTTAAAGTTGGTCTGAATTTGGATTTCATGAAGGTTCTATGGTTTGATGATGATCAAGTTATGCATGTCCTTTGTACTCTTGATTTATGCATGGGTATTGTCTAAATGATGTCTTAAAGGTTGATTTGACTTGAATTTCTCATGAACTACTCTTGAATTGAATGTAAAGTTTGAATTCCATTACCCATGTTATTCATATTGTTCCTCACGGCATTGCATACATGATTGATGGATTTATGATGAAAGTTTTGATGTGGGTTAAGTCCCAAACATGTTTATGACTATGATTTTGAACAAGTATGGGTTTGACTAAGTTGTGATCACACTAAGTCTATGATATGGATCTTTGAGCAACATGGGTGTTTACACCAATATGATTTTACAAGTATTTTATGTATGGAGCTACTCTTACGCATAAAGTATGACATGTAAGGTTGTTTGGATTTTTAGCCCATGATGCATGACCATGAACTATATTTGACTCTTGTTAAGTATGCGTAAGAGTATTTGAAAGTATGTTTGGCTTCCAATCCTAAGTATGCATGATTTGAAGTTCAAGTATCAAGTTTCGTTTTAAAAGCATGTGTATGTCTATGTATACGTATTCTTGTGGGATGTGGAGTTAGTACCGAGGATTGGAGTCGGGTGTGCTATCTTCACATGGTCCATACTCCTTTTCGTCAAACTATGTGCCTCTATAGGTATGCTTTGATATGATATGATATGCTATGCTATGTAAATCCTTCCGAAATGGGAGACCCGCGAGGAAGGTGGCCATCACATTAAAATGAGAGACCCATAAGGTGTGGTGAGATTACCCTTGGCAAGTAATCTTCCCCAATCCAATGGGGGATCTTTCATTGGGAAAGTTCATGTTGTAGCTCATATGGATTTGGATGTCGGTTATGGTTCCATCCCCTCTATATTAAGCATTATGGCATTCTATGCATCATGATTTCATGGCATATTGTTATATTGTCCTTTCTTATATTCACTTTTATATATGTGCTCTTGTCATGTAGGTTTCTATAGGTTCATGTGCATATGCATTTGCATGCCCGCATACTTAGTACTTAATTGTGCTAACCCATACTCCTGTCTACATGTTCTAACCATGTAGGTGCTGGCGACGATATCTATCTACCTTTGCCCAACGAGTGAACATTTTGAAGACTTGTGCTAGTGGTGAGCCCTTTTATTCAAGGGCAATAGCCACCTTCTATCTACCTAGTTTTACTATATTATTTACTTTACTTATGTATTGAGGATGAGCCTCAAACTATGTCGAGGCCCCGCTTTATATATGTAGAGGCTTGTTGGACAAGCTAAATTCTTGTACGTTGGTATGTAATTGTTGAATATTATGAATATGGAATATTATATTTATGAACCTTGATTATGGAAATGGTATTGATTATGCTTATGACTTGATGTTGGGGAATGGTGTTTGACTATGTGCCTATGTGGAAAGTCTCATGATCCCAGTATGCCCCCATAGCTTGAGTCCTACGTACCCACCCCTTAGAGATAATTATCATGTGCTATATGAATCCATGTTTATCCCATTCCCGGCAACATCCCCATAGCTTGAGTCCAAAGCCCCGATTCCCTTAGAGCTTATGTGTTAGGTGTTTTGCTTCCACGCTTCCGAACTGATGATGTGTGTGATGATGCTATGATGGATTGATTGAGGACTTTCGGGTTCTCCTTCGCCATGTCACATCTATTCCCCTATCCGGGTCGTGACATAGACAGGTCTCATAGAGTTTCTTCTGTGATAAGCTTGGACTGGAGTTACATTTACGACTCAGTCTATGACTCATAGAGCAATCTACGAGTCATGCCTTGTCTTGTAGATGCCATTCTAGTAACTGAGAATTATTGAACACTACATCCAAAAGAGCCTTTACGACTCATAGATCATTCTAAGACTCGTGAAAAGGATCTCGTAACCCCTTCTTGTCCCAATCCATTTTTGTTTTTGATTTTCAATTCATGGAACTAATTGGTTTCATAAATATTTGTTTTCCAAGTACCATGGCTCCACCACTAATAAAGGATAATATTAGGGCCATGAGGGATCACCTGCGTAATGAACCCAGGGATTTTGAGCATGCCCCTATGTCTAGTGGATCTGTAGAGGAGCTATGTGTTCAGCCTAATCCAGACACCGAACCACAATAGGCTTGGGTTACTACTAGGCAGGCTACCACACAGGTGATCGTGGTCCACTCTCCCCAGTCTGATGAGGGAGGTGACAGGGCCAGTAACAATATATAGAGGAACTCCTCCGAGTGAGGGTCAGAGCCCAGTTCTAAGGAAGGGTCAGACTCCGCGTCATCTTCAGGCCCCTGAGTGCCAGATATATCACAAGATGCCTGAGCCAACAGATGGTGCATGGAGGAAATATGGGCCATCTATGAGGAGGATCTACAGCTGAATGAGTGGGGCTGACCCACTCGTTCTATCTTCGAGGAGTCACGAGTCATTACTATAAGACTCGATAGTTTCCTAGGTCTCGAGGTCACTATAGTTTGCTATAGGCTCCAGTGGTTTGCATATCCAGTAAGGAGGTACTCACCAGTATTGGTAAGAGAGTTTTTTGTTTCCTACTCTGCCACAATACATAACTCTCTTACCAAGGGGAAGAATCCTCTCTCCCAGTCGAGATTGGAGGAGGTGATGGTGAAAAGTCGGCAATTGGAAATCTCAGAGGAGACCATCCACCGGATGTTTTTTGGGCCCGAGTTCTCATCCCCCAAATTTACAGCAAAGTTCAACCCCATAGTGGGGCAGACTTAAGACTTGGGCGTGATGAGGGACCTAGAGCGTAGATCAGCATTTATGAGATGGGTTGCTGACCATATAGCAGCACAGGGGCGCAAACCCATATGGATCTCCACGTTAGTATAGCCTATAGTTAAGGCTATGCTCAGTTTCTCGACTATGTTTTGGTAGGTGGTGGTTCATTCATAGATCCGACTGACACTTGTAGATAATACACTCATGTTTAACCATATTGTTCTAGTAGCCAGTATCTTGGCTGATAACGATATTGACTAGGCCGCCCTTATTTAATAGAAGATCTACGAGGTCGCCCTGAAAAAGTCCATAACCATCCCCTTTTTGTGCCTGATTCAACGACTATGCCTAGCAGTTGGGGTGGATGCCATTCATCATGTGGATGTACTTCTAGAGGTTTAGCATACAGTTAATGCAAGCCTAATCAAGGCTGATGATAATCTGGTTGCACTCTGGCAAGCACCGAGGCCCTAGGTACCTATGCCAGGGATGTTCGCTCTAGTGCCTCTGCCTAAGATATCTACTACTACTGTTGTTGCTGCACTTACTACCGAGGGGCCCCCATAGGATGAGACCAATGTGAAGAGAGGGTCTACTACTGATATTCCTGCTCCAGCATCCTCTGTATCTATTTCAGAACCTACATGCATTGCCTTTGCGTCTTCGATAACATTTTAGGCCCTAGCGCAGCGATAGGACTACACTGTGTCACAGATGACTCAATTGTTAATGCAATTAAGACCCTGGGTCCGCCAGGTTGTCTTTAAGGTGGAGACCCATATGCAAGCATACATGCTTTCAGCTATTTGGAAGAATCTTAGGCTCGTGGATGCACAGATAGATGTATTCAAGAGGCAGGTCCAATAGAGCCTCAACACAGTGAGGCCCACTGATTTGATGGCCATCCAGAAAGAGATTCTGTAGCTCTATGCCCAGATAAGTACAACACTGGTTGCCCCTATTGATGTCTCACCAGCTATTCCAGATGAGTCGGTGGTCGACTTAATCGCTCCAAAGGAGCCACCATTGCCTTCTCTCGGGAAGAGGCCCTACATGGATGATATTGACAATATGCACTTTGATATGGGGCTGATAGAGGAGCAGGATACAGAGCTTTCCCATGAGATATCAAGGCAGCATGAGGAGATTCGGCTAGCTCACGAGTGTGAGAGAGTGAGGGGTATTGGCCCCTCAAGACATGCTTCTACTGGTGAGGAGTCCACCAGGCATGTAGAGGGTGGATAGTCTCGAGTGAGTGAGGCGCTTAGGCGCCTAGGTATGTTCTTTTGACCCATGTACTTTACTTTTTATATTGTTCGTGCATTGGGGATAATACATTACCTTTTTGATGGGGTATGGGTAATTATAGGCCTTAGTGAAGTCTGAGTAGCCTTGGCCTATAACTATCTTAATTTTTTATCCAAAGGGTTTTCTTGCCTGTGTTCTTTTTCCTTGCAGATATTTATTTTTTTGTTGAACCGACATATTTAGGATGTTTAGGTCGTATTAGTAGCATATAGTACTTATATCCATAGCTACAGTACTTAGTAGCATACGGTACCTATAAAATATTTTGTGTTTATTTACTTCTGATAGGAACCTTGCATGATTAGTTGTTTGACAATGCTTGCTCTGATAAGTTAAGCTAAAATGTGACAAAAGCATGATTTGATAGTCAGTATTAACATGTAAGCAGTGTCATGTGTGAGTGAGCTTAATTTCATGATTCAATGTTGTGTTTCAATTTAGAACTTGCCCTATTACATTGATATATGTTGTAGAAGAGTTGGTTAGGAAAAGATCTTAGGTCGTTGTTCTTAATAGTCTACTTAGCCTAAAATAACCAACCAAATGTGTTATATATCCCTTGATCCCTATGTTTTGAGCCTAAAATTGACCTTTTTCTTTGTAAATACCCAAATAACCCTACCTTGATTAATGATAACTCCAAAACTTGACCCTGTTCCTCCCTTGAACATTGTGCACCTTGACTAAGGCCAAGTGTCTAAGTTGAGGGTGGCTACCCAAAAGTGGACCTGATTCTGAGGATGGATATTATGCACCTCAACTCAGGCCAAAAGCTTAAGTTGAGAGTGGCTAGTGTGAGGAAAATCATAGTAAAAGAGGGAAAACTAGTGATACCGAAAAGGGGAAGACAATAATTGGAAAGGGTGTAAAAGAAAAAAGAGAGAGAAAAGTTCCTAATTAATGTTCTAGAAAGAAAACATTGTGAAAAATATAGGAACTTTGCTAAAATTGAGTATAAAAAACACTAAAAGGTTTGGAAGGGGAGAAAGATGGAATAAAAACAAATATGGGTTGGTAGGGCAAAAGTGTAGAAAACAAATACAATGCCAAGGAGGGCTATTAGTCACTATGTCTCTAAAGCATCATACCAAAGCCCCCTGAGCCTACATTACAAGCCAAGAAAGTCCATAAGTTATTCTAAACTAATTAGTTGAAGGTATCAGTCATGAGTATAGGGGCAAGCCTTTGGTATTGGTCACAATATTTGAATGTCGTTTGTGAGAGGGAGTGTTGTAGTATTATCCCAAAAACTAAATTTGAAAATATCATTCTGAGTGAGGAATGAGGCTTCTTTTTGTAAGGGCACTTACATGGCATTGTTGATGTCTGACTAATTCAGTGATTATTAGTTATTTATGATTGCACGACTTATCATAGTTGCACTTTTGAGCATATTGATCTGTGTTTGTTTGCTGGATAACTATTTGATATGGATTTGAAATATGGTGTGGGTATCTGCGTTGGATTTTGATGAAGTTTGTGCTATTGGGTTGAAGTTTGTGTCTGCCCGTACTACTTATATAGATTGAGTCTATCGCTTATGGAGAAGCAATAATTTTAAGTTGAAGGTATTGATGTACTGTCAAAATACAGCATGCTTGATTCTTAAAACTTAGAATTTTGTGTGTTCACAATGCGCTGTTAGTAGATTTGATTGTGTTTTAGTGTTTATTTTACATGATTACAGTGTTGGGAAAGCTTTGGGAAAAATATGCTGAAGTTGCTAGAATCTTACACGGCTTTTGGAATGGTCTCATAGAATTCATTTACAGAACACTGTCAGAGTCCACAAAACCTCGATCTATGGGTTGTGAAGTGGCCTATGAGCTATAAAAGGTCTCGTAAAGTTCACCGGCATAGTTTTCCTGATTTGCTTTGGCTCTGTATTTTACTTATTATAAATAGGGTTTTTAAGTTATTTTTTTGAGAGTTGACAGAGAGTTTTATATTATAAACATATTTTAGTTGCTAGAGAGTTTTATATACCGACATATTTTAGTATTCTTAGTAATAGAAAAAACACCTTATGTTCTTGATTCGATATTTGCAATCTTAATTGAAGAGTTGGATTTCTTGGTCTTAATTTCATTTGTGTAAGTGCTTAATTATGTTGTTCTCTTTTATAATTTTTGTATCTACATCAGTCATGCATAGCTAAGTCCACAACTAGAGGTGTGGGAACCATGAGGAACTAATAAGAAAGAATCGAATATTGTATAATTCTTTGAAGGTGTATTAGGTTGTATTAATTCATGCTATTTACTTTGGATATTTTTTAATGGAGGTCTACGTTAGAACGCGCCTAGAATTACTTGCCGGATCAAGGAAGTAATGAATAGGAAATGAGGTAATTAACAGGAGATGATTGAGTTTTTGCTCATCTAATTAACCTAACCAGATTAAGGGGAGGTTGTACTGGGACTAAAGTAAGGATCAATATAGCCACATCACGAAGTCGGATCAACTTCCGAGATGAAATTTACCTAATCATCGGATCAAGGGTTTAGGTGAACCTAGCTTACTATTCTATACCTATACACTGAAAAGGTTACATATATTCGATAATATCAAGTTAAGGATCCATGGGGAACACATCACCTTAGTTAGTTCTTTCATTGATTGTATCTTAACTACATTAGTATAACTTATATAGTTTAATTTGCAAATCCCTTATTAATTTTCTTCTTTCTTGGGAGATAATCAGGCTAATCAACCTATTTTACAACTGAACTACTCTGGATTCTACCATATTTCTTGTGGGATTTGACCCTAACCTTGGTTAGGTTAAATACTTGACATCGACCATTTTACCTCAAAAAGAGGTATGGCCTGAGAAACATCATTGTCGCTCTGGTATGTCGGTGCTTAATTCCCTCATCTAGTTGTACGTGGAGCACCTCTAGAGATCCATTGGCCAGAGGACTTGCCTGAGTATTTTTCGGCTTATCCTGGAGTTCACTCTGTAAGGCCTATATCTCATATTGTTTGGGATAGGGATCCATAGTACCTGAATGCATACAAGTAAAGAAACACATGAGTCCTACGAATACAAAAGAAAAATAGCAAAACGTTTACTGAAATATACACAGAAGGATCTATGAAGGCGCACCCACAAACCATAGGGTAAATTACGGGTCTTAGAAGGCCTTTGTAGAAAATAGGGTACAATAACTGTGGTTACTGGGAATGTATTTACAAGACCAATTATGACTCCTAGAATAGATTATGAGTCATATACTAAGTCGTAAGTACAATGCCAAATTTTAATTTATGCAGGTAAGGAACCTATAAACCCTTCTTACGGGTCGTAATCTGAGCTATGACCCGTAAGTAGGTTTGTGTGATGATATTTCAGGAAAAACCAAATTGTTGATTTCATCTTATGAGGAGCAACTACGGTCCATAGACTAATCTACAGGGCATAGAAGACCTTCACGCTATTGAAAAATAGCGCTTCTAGTTTTTTAAGGTTACCAACACGATTCCATTAGTTAATATTCAACAAAAATTCATAGCAAAATCCTTCTTAAACTGATTTTAATGACGTTATAAGCATGATGACTAGGTTGCAACAACAGGGTATGCAAATTTAAATAACATCGAAGCAATGACACGTAGACCAAGTTAAACACATTCGTTATGCATCCAATCCATTCAAAATCAGCCTATAAAGCACACATGCAAGAAGTATCACCCAATTACCCCAAAACTCTAGTATGCACAATTCATAACCCTATCTCTAAATCAGCCATTCACTCAGATATATGCAACCACCATGATAATCACCATTTAATTAGTTAGTTGGAATGTCATCATTTAATTTTTGCAATCGCTTAGTCGTGTTTAACATGATAGTTCACTGTAAACTAGCCGACAAGTAATTTTGCATGATCAGATAATGACACACATACCCATATATCATTTTCATGGCCTATGTAATTCATGCATTCCAACAGTGATAACTACATGATTTACCCCAATCTCAGGCAACCATTATTCATTAATAATGTCATGAAATTAACCTCAACAATGTATCAAACCACTTATCACAACTTTCTAGCAAAAAGTTGAAATTACAAGATGAGAATATTCTAGAATTGTGATTAGGAAGACAAAAACTAGCAAGAAAACCCATAAGAAGGAAGCTCTAGGTGTGCCAATATCCTAGATGTGTGGCCAGAAGTAGGTCAAAAAGTATGGTTGTGAAGTTGGCGGTGACCGAACTAGAGGAAGAAGAAAAAGGATTTTGGGTATTTTGAAAATAATAGGAAAGTGAGGGGTAAATGATTTTGCCCCTATTTTATTTGGCTGGTTGGGTCGGGTTTAAGTGGGGTTCTATCCCTGTGAAACCCTGATTATAGGTTGTAAGTGATTCAACAGCTCATGAGACCTGGTTTTATGGTTTTATAACCCTAATTTTCAAGCCTTGAAAATTACGAAATAGCCTACGGGTCGTAGGATGACCTATAACTCATATGTTGTCTCGTAAGTTCCCCCAACACTTGGTCAATCTCTAGAATACTTACAAGGGGTCCACGAACCCCTTTACGGCCCGTAGGTTTATCTATGATCTATAAAGTTGGAGCATTGACTAGAGTGCACATTTTTTCTCACTGGAAGTGGTTCTACAAGTCAGTGTACAAGTCGTGGTGTGAACCACGGCCCATAATACTAGTCGTAGAACTAACTTTTCTCCCCTTTTTGCACTGGCTTGAAGCCTTAACCCTGTGCTTGCATATTCTCTATAGAACAAACTGTTACCCTACAATTCTCTAGTTTGTGAGTCCTAAAATTACAACCAAAAACAAGAAAATTATACTACCTATGAGTCCATAAGGAAATAATAAAACAAGAACATAAACATTACATAAAATATCTTGTGTTGCCTCCCAAATAGTGGTTGATTTATTGTCGCAGCATGTCTTGCACAACTTGGTTACTCATACTTCACCAAGTTCCCATACTTCCATCTTCAGATCATCAGGTCTCTTCATGTACTAAAAGATGATGAAGACTACTTCTTCGATGTTCAATCTAAATTTGAGTTGGCTCGACTCCATGCCCACTAGATCTCGTCTAGTGGCTAGGAAATATGTCACGACCCGGATAAGGGCCTAGATGTGACATGGCGAAGGAGAACCCAAAAGTCCTCGATCAAGCCATCATAGCATCATTTTTACACCTCAT
>JBCEWC010021135.1:0-10602 GCA_038996855.1 Solanum aculeatissimum | reverse complement strand
AAAAACTGATAAACCGAAAACTGATAAACAATATCTTATTGATTTGTTATTGGTTTAACATATTTAAAAATTGAAAAATCGATAAACCGAACCCATAATACATAAAACCGAATTGAATCGGCCGATGCACACCCATAACCTCCCCATTCTCTTACTCTCATTCTCGCCCCCAATTTTTTTTAAGAAACACACACACTCACAAAAAAAAAGAGTGTACAATTAAGATTTTTTTATTATGAGTGGGGAATCTATGGGTCTATATGAGTACCCATATTTTACCCATTTTGACCATATTTGTATGAGATCTTAAACTAGATCAACCCATATATTACCCATTTTGAAAATATGAGTGATCCATGAAAATAAATATGGGTTAAATGGACTCATTTTACCTTATATGGATTGAAATTGTCACCCCTACACCAGAGATTCATTTAAGTTCTGATATACGGATTTTAATAGAGTTGACATATGTGCAATGGACTGATAGAATTTGTTACATTATTTACGAATTTATATAAAATTATCTCTTAATTAATATCAACGTTATTTCTACTTTGAATATGAATTATCAATGTTTTATTGTCTATTCCACGAATTCTAATTTTTTAATAAAATTATAAAAAAAAATTACACTTTTAAAAGAATTAATTGTAAGTGTACAATGAAAACTTAAGGTTATACACAATAGGAAAATAATGATTAATAAAAATAATTTTTCAAATTGACCAACGTATTTCGATTTTATTAAAAATAGTTAGATAATATAAAATATACCAACCTCCGAAAGTCCGTATCACATTGAATTAAAGCAAAAATAAAATTAATGGCGTTAATATTGACATTAGCAGATTGATATTTTACATTAATTTATTTTTTATTTTACATAAAATCGCCTTCTACAAGATAATTTATTTAAATTTTATAAAAAATATTATTTTATTATTTTTTGTGTTTTTAATTCAAATAAGATTAAATTTTATTTTTGATTTGCTATAATATTACCGATCATTGGAGGTCGGTATTAATAAAAGTAATTGAATAAAAAGAAGATATCGACTACTGGTAGTCACTATATACATATTTTAATGAAAAATAGTTTAATTATATAAAATTTTAAGTCAATATTATAATTTATTTATTTATTATTATTTTACACATAATCGTCCTCTGGAGGACGCTTTAACTAAAAAAAATTAATATTTAATTGACATAAAATAAAATATTATTATTTATTAATTTCAATACCGACTACAAGAGATTGATTTTTGTTGTATTTAATTTTTTCGGGAAAAGTTTCGACCTCCAAAGGTCGATATATTATTTTTTGCATTTTTTTATTAAATACCGATTTCTTGAAATCGATTTTCTGAAATTTTTATTTTAATTTTTTTTAAATACCAATTTCCGAAAGTCAAAAATTAGAGACTTCCATTGAAGATAATAACTTTGAGGGTCAGTATTCACAATTCTTTTTGGTAGTGAGGAGCTATATGTGTGTTGAAAATATCCTCCACAAAATTGGTATGACTGCAATTTGAATAGTGCAACTAGGGATAATTTGAGCTCTGGTTCTATTAAGACAATACTTTTTTTTATATTCTCATCACTTTGGTGATTTCAATATTTTTATCACTAAATATTAACTCAAAAATATATATACTTTTTACTTTAAAATACTCCCAATACTTCTTTAAAGAAATTAAATAATAAACTAATTATTAAGTATGGTGTGCAGAAGAATTCGTTCAAATCGTACTCAAGTAAATTCTCTATTAACGTAATATGATTTGATGGATTCATTTCGATTTGTTTCATAAGATAATGGGTTGGTGAAAATTAACGTAGACCATCCAAATTTTATAAGAAATCTCCACTTAAAAGGAGTAACTAAAAAATTGACAATGTTAATAAAATAGTTTGATCAACGATATTAATTAATTAAATCATAAACGATTATAGTCGAGGAAGAATTCAACCATGTCTTCACGTCATCTACATTCAAAAGTAGACTATTGTACCTAATTACTTAGAATAGAAAATTAGATGCATATCTTCTTTTTTCTGTCTTAAAAAATTAGTTCGTATTTTGAATAATCAGTCAACACACACAAAAACTAAAAAATTAAAATGAACTTGTGTATCAAGCATGGCCATTCGTTCTGGAGATTATTCTAAAACAATATTTAATTCTTTAGATAGTGACATTGACACTACATGCAAGTATACAAATTCGTAATTATTGTGCTAGTTAAGTTTGACATTTTTTTCTTCAAAGTGACTATCAATAGTTATGTTAGAAAGCTAATTAACTTTATTTTATAATTTAAAAGTGATTTTAACTAGTTCTTTCAAAATATCATGTTTTATAATTAAAAGAGTCATTCAACTAATCATATTTCATCTAAAAAATCATCCAACTAATTTAAATTATTTTTTATTAAAAAGAAAATTTTCTTTTAAACTATTTTTTTTAAAATAAAAAAGTATCAATTTTAACCGAGAAATAAAAAGGTACCCAACTAAGAATAATAGCTTTTTTACGTATCGAATATAAAAAATAAATGTATTTTACATTTATTTTTTAAAAAAGTATTTATATTCATACTGAACACACTAAATCTAAATTATTGGCCTCTAAGTCTAATATCTAGACTTTTTATTTTAGTTAATCTAATTCTGACACATATTTACACTTTCTACATACCTTGTTAAGTTTTGTTCTCTTGAATTTTCATGTGACAATTATGATTATGTGCATGCATTTGTCTCTAAAATATTTTCTTGCTAGGATTGATTTTTATATATTGAGATTAAATGAGTGATTGTTTATTCTGTTAAATGTGTTTCCTTTGTTACTTTCCAAACAGTTTTTGTTAGAAATGTAGTGATGTGGTTGAGGATAGAAATGAGGCAGTGCCGCAAAATTGGATCACAATCGGATTTATTAATATTTATGAATCCTTAAAATTAGGTGCCCATTTTATCAAGAAATGAAAAGATACCTATTTATTTCTAAAAATTTAGCCTAAAATAAAATTTATATAAAAAATAATTAAATTGATCATGTGACTTTTAAGGTGAAATATTAATAGTTAAGTGATGTTTGAATTATAAAATGAAGTTGAGTGACTATCTAAGAGAACTATGCTCAGTTAAGTCATTTTAAAATTATAAAATAAGTTAAATGGCTTTCTAGGTAAATATAACCTTTATTTTCCTTCCTAAGATATTATCTAGCTTTTTCTTTTTACATTTCTTTGAAGCTTCCAGAAATAATATGAAAAATACTAGTAAGAAAAATTATTTTATCATGCATATTAATAACGAATGATAAAGCGAAAAGGTTCTAGCAAAATATTCATGACTTAAACAGTATCATGTCTCTTGCATGATAATCAATACATCAAAATGACATAAGTGAAAAGTCATGTTCCTCTTCAAATATAACAAGCAAGACCTTCTTTCTGATGTGTCGGGGATGTTGTTGCTGTTACTCCCGTAAAGTAATAGTAATGGAAAAGACATAATTAAAATACGTTCAACAATCTGAGTTCACATAATTTACTGTGTGTCCTTAAGTAATTTTAATCCCCTCACTGTACCCGAGGTTTGTAGATTACTTTCTCCCAAAATAAAACAGATTAACAATTACAGAGTAGCGATACCTCAAACTCAGTAATTTTCAGCGAACTCAAGAACCAACAATGGCTTCACACAGACTCGGATTTTGTAAGAAAATATATGCAAAAGAAGAGAAATTTTTTTATGATTGAAAACACAGAATGAATCTCCATTTATAGGGAGAATTGGGTGTGAATATGCCTGTTCAGAATAAGCATGGTGTCGTTTGGGAACGATTGTGTCTGTTAGGCGCGAAATTTAAAAGTTTGTTAAATTAACTATTTTCTAATTTCACGTATTAACTTAATTAAATAAATAATTCAAAAATTAATTAATAATTCACAGATGTCAGAAAAGGAATATTGATTAAATAAATTTTGTCCAAAAAATATATCAATCAATCACTTGTCGAAGTCAAGCGAGCGACGACGACGACGGCGCGAGGGGGTCTCCTTTATTTGACTCTTTAAGAGTTAGAGGAAGTGTTTTCTAATATAAGGACACCACTTTTTTTCTATTTTTTAGATGAGAGAGAAATGACTCTTCATTTCCCTTTACTTGGTTCCTCATATTTTTCCTTTGTCTTTTCATTTTCATTTCCTAATTCACACTTATTACTTAGACCCAACAGTTGCTTTAGAATAATTTATCTACTCCTCCATTCACTTTTACTTGTCACTATTTCACTTATCAAGATCAAACTATATGAACCTTGACCAACATTTTAAGATTTATTTTTTCACCATATTAATATGAGAAGGATTGCAACTTATAACATTTTTCTTATAGTTTTCAGTCATCTAAATTTTAGGTTTCAAATATTAAATTTAGTTACTTCAATTTAACTTTGAAGTTTAGTCAAGTTAACCACAAAAAATAAAACTATGACAAGTAAAAGTAAACAGAGAGAGTATTAATTTTGAACTTCTTAGTTCTTACATAATAATTTTGTAAATGATTTTTGTTGCAATGGCAATATTTCACAGTATTATCAAAAAAGAATAATTATTATATTAAATATTTAACTTTCGTTAGTTTCAAAGATCAATACGACACATTTCAATTAATTGGACGTTCAATATGCCCAATCAAATAATATAAGGATTAAAATTGGAATAGCACAAGGACTAAAATTGTTATTCACCCGATCACTCTTACACTCTACATAAATTATTGGAATGATCTGAATTCTTAAACATGACTAATATTTATAGATAATTTCAGAGACCTTCCTCGATGTTTTGACTTATAACACATCCCTTCCTTCGGGTATCAAATATGTCATATATATATATATATATATATATATATATTATTATTTTTTTGGATGATAATTGTAACGAAACTATTTTATTTATTTATATTTTAAAAAAAAATATTTTTATTGATGTGTAAAACACGCGAGTTCATTAGAGTCGTCAATATGGGTTAGACCCGTTAGGTCAGCCTTGCCTAACCCGTGATTTAGTAGGGCTGCACTACGATTTTTGGAGCCCATTTAAAAATGAGTTTTTTTAGCCCGGCTCGAATAAGCCGGTTGATTTGAGGGGCGTTTGCAATATGGGTTGGACTGGCCCGTGAGTCGAATTAAAAATAATTAAAAATAAATATAAAATAGAGTATTAAAAATAATAAGAGTCCAAACTCAAAGTTTATTTAAAAATTTTAAATATTAAAATTTAGATTTAGACGAGGGTTTTTCGAAAACAATCTCTCTATCTCTGTGAGATAGTAATAATGTTTGCGTACATTTTACCCTCCCCAGACCCCACTTGTGGGATTTCACTGGATATGTTGTCGTAAAATTTAGATACAAATTATATTTTTATAATATGTACTCCTTCCATCCATCTTTACCTGTCCCTTATTGACTTGCTACAAAGATTAAGAAACAATAAATAATAGGGGTACTTTTACTAAATCACCTTTTAAATATAATAAATACAATGTCTTGAAAAATGTAACAAGAAAATAACTATAATTATGACAAGAGTAAACTAGAAACTAAGTGCGAAATTATCTCTTGATTTCATAAAGTGGACAAGTACTATTGAACATATCAAAAAAGTATAGTGGACAAGTAAAAATAGACAAATGGAGTAATAGTGACACTAATACTATGTAATATTGTTATGTTGCTATTTATTTTAATATTTTTAAATTATAATTTAATTTAAAATTTTATTAAAAAAATATACTAGTTAAAATGTGGATTGACCCGGCAAGACCCCCGACCCCACATACTAATGGGCTGGACTAACTATTTTCTAGCCCATGAAAAAAGAGAGTCAACCCGGCCTGACCTATCAAATTTCAAAGTTTGTATGACCTAATCCAAATGGGGTGAATCAGTCTGTATTGACAGCTCTGACGTTCATATCCATATATATTAGTAGATACTAGCAGTGTATTTGGTATGACCAAAAAAATTAAAACGATTTGTTTTTCATTTTCAAAAGATATTTGTATATAATATAAATAAAACTATGCAAAATGAGCATGAGTAAAAGGTGTGATG
The DNA here is from genome assembly GCA_038996855.1 of Solanum aculeatissimum. Taxonomy (NCBI): domain Eukaryota; kingdom Viridiplantae; phylum Streptophyta; class Magnoliopsida; order Solanales; family Solanaceae; genus Solanum; species Solanum aculeatissimum. The sequence goes on along the minus strand of JBCEWC010021135.1, from coordinate 4,460 downwards.
GTGAGAATGGAAACTACTGAAGTGGAAATGAAAAATGTTACGTGTTGAAATTAAAGTTGAAAAACACACCATCAATGTGAAATCATATTTATAAAATTTTAATTTTCGTACTTTCATTAAAAAAAACTATTTTTTTATATTTTAAAAAAATTTAATTTAAAATTTATAATCATCTAAACATAAAAAGACATAGATAGTACTTTCTCTATCCTTTTTATGTGACATCATTCTTTTAGTCCATTCTAAAAATGTCATCTATATTTTAATTTAAAATTCTCTTTTTATTCTTAATAAAATAATTTATAATCATATAAATTTTTAAAAATTATTTTAGATCATAAATTTTAAAAATATTATGTTAAAGTAAATACATAAAATGAACATAGGAAGGAATACTTTTATGTGTAATCCAACCACATAGAGACGAGTTTTTTCTTTTTTTTTAGATTTTCTATTCGATATTTGAAACTTGTGAAGCGCTGACTAAATCTGAAAACGTAATGCAAGATTCATAGAAAAAAATTTCATTCTCAAAATTTAAATTCGAAATATATAATTAACGATGAAGCAAACTGCCCATGTGCATACATGGAGACAGTTGCGTATATATTTTGAAAGTCTTATCGAGGAATAATGAAGATGGCTATGCTCAATATTTTGAGAGTCTGACTTTCGCCGTCTTCCTTTTTGGTGCCTTTGGTGGACCCTACTTCTTTTCCTACTGCGACTCCATATTCTCGATTGCCACCTCTGTTTTAATTTATTCAATAATTTTTAAATTTTAAAATTTAAATAAGTTTATTTTTTATGATAGATTTTTATATTTTTTTATATTTATTTTAAATTATTAATTATTGTGATTTATTATATTTTTTAAGTATTTTACAAATGCACAAATTTCATATTTTTTTAAAATGATGATTCAATGCACATATTTTTTATTGATCTTTTAGAAGATGAAAAGTGTCACATAAATTAAAAAATAAAAAGTGTGAAAAAAAAATTGACACAGAGTTAGATTTATACATTGAATTAAAAATGTGTCAATGGATAAATTTGAAAAAAGAAGTTAAATATCATCTTAGTTTTGCGAATATTATTTATTTTAGATCAATTTTAAATTAAGTAAAACATTTATTATTTTGAACTGGAGGGACTATTAATTAAGTCACTCCATAAATTGAGAAATTGTGGAAAAAGTCATTTGCCTTTTGATAATTATCAACTATTTTAAAATTACTGGTCAATAACCAGTTGTTGAGATAGAAAGAACAAAGCAGAAACGTCAGTTGCTTAATATGGACGAAGTGTGTGATTGGTTTGAAAATATATTTGAAAAGTGAAAATGTTGTTCACTTTTTTTTTAAGGAGTTTGACGTTTTTTTATTTTATTTTTTTAAATTGATATTTAATATTGATATTGAAGTTTGACTAATTCAAAAGATTTGTGTTATATAGGAATCCATTCGGAGAAAAATATTCTCTATCAAGGATTTAAAACCCAGGACAGCGGAGCATCACATATTTTAGTGAAACAAATTTGTGCTCATAAAACAATTTAAATTTTTTTTTTTTTGATTAGGAAACGTGAATTTAATATATATTGTTAAGACGACCTAGTGGGTCGATAAGCAGTTACATTCGTAGATGTTTGTGCATCAAAAAGACTAGAGGTCAAAGTCCTTTTTTTGGTACTACTTTCGTCCCATATTATATGAGCATTTTTCTATAAATATTTGTTTCATATTATATGGACACTTACTTCATTAGGATAGAATAAATTTTTTTTGTTCCATTTTACCCCTCCATTAATTAGTGTATTAATGATTTTTTCTAACTTAATTTAATGTATATTGATATAAATAAAAGATAAAAAGATAAAGTTCACTAGTACATTAATAATTTCTTAATAACCGTGTAAAATAGAAAATGTCCTTATAATATGGGACAAAGAGAGTATTTGTTATTTCGTATTTGATATTTATATTAAAGTTCGATTATTTTAAATTTGTGTTGCGTAAAATTCATTTGAAAAAAGCACAATGCCAATGCCTTTACAATATACTAGGTAATTAGCCTGCTCCTTGCGCGGTAATAAGTAATCTAATTAAAATTATAAATCTTAATATTAAAATTAATAAAATACTCTAAAGTTATTAAGTTTTTTCTATAAAGAAAATTTAGCATTATAAATATATCTCAAAAAATTTTATTAATTTAATATTGCTACAGTTCTAGTTATCTTCAATTATATTTTTTTTATAACATTATTTCTTGATATAATTATTTTTCAATAGTGGTTGAATTCCAAAAATTAATCTTAAATTACTATAATACCCCAACTTAAAAGTCAATTTAGTATATTTTGTATTATATTTATTTAATTATATTATATTGAAATAAGATAATTTTTAACATCGAAGGATTGTGATTTTTTTGAAAGGTTGTGACTTTTTCCAGGAGTTGTGACTTTTTCGAAGAGCTATGACTTTATGACTTTTGTAAAGGGTTGTGACTTTTTTGAAGTGTCGTGACTTTTTCAAAGGATTGTGACTTTTTCGAAGGGTTATGACTTTTTCAAAGGATTGTGACTTTTTCGAAGGATTGTGACTTTTTCGAAGGGTTGTGATTTTTTCAAAGGATTATGACTTTTTCAAATGATTGTGGCTTTTTCGAAGAGTTGTGACTTTTTCTAAGAGTTGTGACTTTTTCGGAAGGGTTGTGACTTTTCTAAAGAGGTTACTATAATACCCCCAATTTAAAAATCAATTTAGGATATATTTTATATTTATTTAATTATATTATATTATATTGAAATTAGATAATTTTTAACTGTGAAGGATTGTGACTTTTTCGAAAGGTTGTGACTTTTCCAAGGAGTTGTGACTTTTTAAAAAAAAATGTGGCTTATTCGAAGAGTTGTGACTTTTTCGAATGGTTGTGACTTCTACAAAGGACTGTGATTTTTTCGAAGGGTTGTGACTTTTTTGAAAAATTGTGAGTTTTTCTAAGAGTGTTGACTTTATCGAATGATTGTGACTTTTCCAAAGGGTTATGAATTTTTTGAAGAGTTGTGACTTTTTCGAAGGGTTGTGACTTTTTAAAAGAGATTAATTGAAGGGTGATTGTGACTTTTTTGAAAAGTTGTGACTTTTTTGAAAAGTTGTGACTTTTTTGAAAGAGTGTGACCTTTTTAAAAGAGTGTGACTTTTTTGAAAGAGTGTGACTTTTTCGAAGAGTTATGATTTTTTCAAATTTGAAGAGTTATGACTTTTCCGAAGGGTTATGACTTTTTGAAGGGTTATGACTTTTTTGAAGGGTTGTGAATTTTTTGAAGGGTTGTAATTTTTCTGAATGATTGTGATATTTTTGAATGGTTGTGACAGACTAAAGTACCATTTAAGTAAAAATGACGCATTTGAGGTTTTTTTTTCTGTTGGACTATTTAATTGATTTTAAAAAAATAAATAAGAATTATGTGAGAATGTCATGGCAGACCTAACATTTCTTTATATATATATAAGGTCAGTTTCTATTTCAATGCACATTCCCCATTTCAATTAGCAAAAAAATATATACACAAAGTGATATGTTAAGTGTTCATCTTTAAAAAGATAGTATAAAACTTTTTTGAAAAAAATTAAAATGTATAATTGAAGGAAATAGAGATAGGGGTGACAACTGAGTGGGGAGGGGCGGGTATGGGGCAAATTTAGAACTAGGCGGGGCTGGTTGAAATAACTATTTTAAAAATTAATGTGGGGCGGCACGGGTTGCAGTTTTAAAAAATCAAATAGAAGTTTGAAGAAAATTAAATCTTTGTAATTAGTAAAAATCAAAGATATAAATTCTTTATATTAAACATTGACTTTACTTTTATTTTTTTCTAAAATTTAAACTAGACATGTCCGGCAAATTGTTAGTTGTTAAAATATTAATTAGAAACTTTTAATTAACGATTAAGAAATAATTGTTGAAATGTCAACTAAAAATAGTTAATTAGTTGTTGAGACATTAATTAGCGATTTTTTTAAAAAAAATAGTAATTTTTAATTTTCATATTAAACTTAATTAAAGAAATAAAAAAAAACCTTAAAATTTAAGCGGGACGAGTTTATGCGAGGCGGATCTATGCGGACCGATTTGAAAATGAAGAAAGTCATCATGCGGGCCGCGGCAGAGCAGTTTAAAAAATTTGTGGGTTGAGTTCAACCCTCCCCATTGCCAACCCTAAATAGAGAGTTCTACATATGACTTCACAAATTATAGCTTTTGACATCTATTTTTCACTATGACCTTATAGATCATATAAAGTTATTTTTTAGATTATGCTATCATCGAATCTAAAAACATGCATAGTATATGCTTTGTTTTATGAGACTTCTGTGACGACCCGCCACTTAATCTTGCAAGAAAGGGGGAGGAAGCTAGAGTCTTTGGTGGTTTCCGGAAGGCTCTAG